>DF240691.1:38695-63701 GCA_000507305.1 Breviolum minutum Mf 1.05b.01 | reverse complement strand
TGCCCCCCCTACTACGCAATCATATGGATGATAATGATAATGACAATGGAAGCGATCATCATCATCATCATCATCATCATCATCATCATCATCATCATCATCATCATCATCATCATCATCATCATCATCATCATCATCATCCCATGTTCTGATGCCGGATCAGCAAACAACTTGGTTATTCAAATTCTTGCAAACGCAGGAACAAGAACCACCTGCGCCTGCCAAACTGAAAGGAGATGCACCAGGCAGTTTGATAGGTCACCTGATTGGTAGGAATCATCGATGATCACCGACCTGTTTTCGAGGCTTGAGGAGTGAAGGGAAAAATGGCAAAATGAGGTTGATGCACAGCAGCAATGGTTTTGGGCTGTTTTTGGTGGTTTTGTTGAAGCAAAGTTTAGAAATCCAAGAGTACAGTACAGAAGCCTTGGGTTTCTTTGTTCCATGATGTTTCTTCACAAGCTCACAAAAGAAATGTGTCTTTCTTCTCTTGTCTCAAAAGCAGAGTGTAAGACGTAAACTAAGACAATCTAAGACAATGAGGTGTGCAATTTCTTTGCGCCTTGTTGTGTCAATAACCAAGGAATGAATTCCTGATGAAGTATGTTGGTTCCTTGCAACGCGGAGATCTGGAGTTTAAGAGTGTTCCAGCACCCGGAGCCCAGTGGTGCCATGGCTTCACAACATGTTGGCTGATTTAAGGTTGAAGCTTATGGCTTATGTCATTTCAAGTGGAAGCAATGCAAAATCAGGATAGCATGATGAATGGAAAAAAAGCTGAGATGTATGTCTGCGTTTTTTTAGTGAAGGATCTATTACATACATGAACTTGACATACTCAGGGAGGTAGGCGTGGCGTAGACAATTTCGAAGGTTCTCAGGGAAGGCACAAGCCTTTCCCACGGGTTTGCCAAGAAGTTGACAAGATCTAAATGCCTTGCCGGTCCAAACTATAGCTAGGCTATCCTGTTAGCCTGAGTAGGTTAGCGGCCTGCGTAGGCAGCTGGACTTGGAAGTTGGGCAGTTCCAAGTTGTTTGACGCCTCAGGGGCACACAGCTCTTCGTTTCGACCTTGATCTTCAACAATCTTCATGGACGACTTGGTGAGGGCATGTGCTTTACTGGCGAGCCCAAATCCACCAAGCAGGAGCATCACAGTTTTCAAGTGATATCAAGTAGCATGTCGAGTCATACGTCTAATATGAGTCGTCACGAAAAAGAGTCTCCCCCAACAATCATTGTGGTATCAAACATGAACCCAGCCTGAAAGTTGTTTTTTTTGCAGGATGCTGAACACTCTGCGAGTGATGCTGCTCTGGAATATTTTACCTCTTTGACAGGCCAGTAGAGTAGTTGCGTGCGTTGCTGGTAAAAGTGGACTCCATAAGCTTGTGTTTGATCAAGGTACACCACTGGCTGCCGCATCAGAGACTTCAAGCACATCGCTCGTGCCGGTTTCGACCACGACTTCTTCCAAACCCACGGAGAAGATTTCGAATCCGAAGGCAAGAAAACATGAGTCCAACTGTAACATGTTTCAAAGCCATCCCAGGAGTTTGAGAAAACAAGGTGACAAAAAGGTTGTTTCATTTTGTAGTAATTTTCAATGGCGATTTTCTCTTCGCCATTGCCGTGACAGCCAGGGGACATTGCAAGAAATCGTTGCGTATCTTGGCAGCAAATGTCTGTGTTGTGTTTTTTCTTCGCAAAGATTGTTGCTTTGAATCTTGGAAACGCCAGGAAAAAACTGCGGCGACAGACGCAAGATGAAACTGGGCTGGAAAAATTGTAAAAGGATAAGAGTTAAGAGACAACCGAGATTGTGAGATGTCTTGGAGAGTGGGTGCTGAACCCTCCACTTACCCTCCTGGGAACTAACATATCCCTTTCCAAGGCAGTTTTAAAGATGAGTTTCCTTTTCCCAAGGTGGGATAAGTTAATTCCCTGGAGGGTAGTTACACTTGCTGAAAAATATGCATGGCGGATGGTGGGAAGTGGCCTTTACAAGATCTGCCCAACCCCCAGGATCTGTGCTACCACGTTTCTCCAGCTCAGAATGGCTTCATCGTTCAACTTCGACTTGGCTCTGGTGTGATGGGAGGCCGAAGCGGCCTTCATACCTATATTTTTTGGTACCATAAGCCCCCAAAACTCATGAAAAATTTAGATGGTTTTGGCCGCCTACAAACCATTTTTTTTTACCATAAAACACCTCTAAAAATGTGGGTTTGCAGGTTTTATGGTAGGTTGTAGGTTGTAGAACATGCACAACCGCAAAATGCGATGTTTTTGGCGGGCGAATCAAGCTCCAAGAGACCGGGTTCGGATCGGAATCCAACCTGACCGACTGGAGGAACATGGTGAAAACCAATGGAGCAGTGAAACAAAATACATCTGGTTGATTCATGTTGTTTGGTTCATATCGGCGTTTCCTTAAATGGTGGTACCCCCCAAACACCACAAAATGATCATTTTTAGTAGGAAAACCCATGGGTTTGTTGGGGAAACCCACCATTTTAGGAAATCCCCATATAGGGAGTTGGTTGATTCATCCCTATCCTTAGAAATTTTTCTATGCTGGGTGTCACCAACCAGCATAGAAGTCAAGAAGTGGCCTCATTTTTTTTCAGATTCCTCGTTCCAGGTGAAGCTATGGTTTTTGACAGCAGCCCCATGTCTGGCAAGACCAAGAAGTCTATCAAGGACCTTTTCTCAGTAAGCTACCTGAAGGCACAGTGGAAGGATGAAGATATGATGAATTTAATTGGATGATGAACCAATCTTTATATAGGAAATTGTTGTTTCACCATTGCCATCCATTTTACATCGGTTGTTTGGGGTTCCAGGATGATATTGAATCATATAAGTAAATCCATCCGATGTGTCTAGAGTATGTTACCGCATCTTTCCAGTTTTCACAACTTTCGTGCAGGATGCAGAAGAGGAGGTGGCTACCACAGCTTTGCTGCACCTTAAATATGGCAGCAGTGAAGCACCAGCGCCAATGAAAGCTTTGATGAACGAGCCACAGGCAGCGTGCGGTCATCAACAATGAAATGCTGAGTTGCTTCTATTGGTCTAGTGGTCCAAATTCTGTTACCAACAAAAAATCAATGAAAAGGTCCCATGGATCCACCATGATTCGCATGGCTGTTTCCAATCATTTTTGGGTACCCCAAAATGGATGGTGAAAATCATGGAAAACCCCTATTAATCCATTGGATTCTTTGGGGGGAAAAAACACCCAATTTTCGGAAACATCTAAACATCCATATAATTCCTTACCTGAAAACCCTGTGAAAACAAATATTTGGTGGCTCCAAGAATTTGTGGGAAAAATCTGTCGGTGGAGGCTCCAACAGATGCTTCAACAAAGGGTGAACGTCCAAGGGAGGCTCCAGAGGAACCGAACCGAGTTTTTCGACGAGGGCGTAGAGAGATATCTTTGGTGGTAGGATCTTTGTATACAATAGCAATGTGAAGATTTTTGAAAAAAGTCAAAAATTGGTGGGTTTTCCAGTTAGGAATGTGTTTTTTCATGTTTTTTTTAAATGCGACTCATGTCAAACATGTGAATCATGTGGTCATCACGTGCCGTTGGTGGAAAGGAGTTGAAGGAAGATGTGGAGAAGTGTCAGAGTCCGGAGGAGAAACCTGATGCGACTGTGAAGGCGACGTCGCGCTGTCAGGGATGGAATGTTGGAAACATCCAAAAAGCGTGGTGCATGTTAAAAAGCAGGGTTGAGACAGGGTCTCTGCAAGATGCACAACAAGTCTGAGTGAAATGTATTACTTGACGTTGAAGAAAGCTAGATTTAGATCGAGTATGAGGAATGGAATGGCAAAAGGAAACTGGCAACATTGATGAAAATACAGAAAGCGAGAAAACTAGAGACTTTGGTATTTTGTTGTCTCGTTTTGTTCGCTTTTTTTTGCGTGTGTTTTCTCATTTTGTTCAGGTTTGCTTGGTGCGACCAGATGGCAAGGACAGAGAGATTATCGGTGCATGTTGGAGACATCAGGGATATTCAGGTGAATAGTTGAATGCTCGTTCTCTGTCACTTGACTTAATGATTAGCCAGAGTACTTCCTGATCCAACAGGTTTATAAAGTTTACAGACATACAGACATGGCCCTTTTTCCAAAGCTCTTGCAAAGGAGAAATGCATGCTTTTGCTCAAGAACATGTCCATCTCTGAGCTTATTCAGCACTTCTCTTAGTTCAAACGTCAGGACATTACCTTAGGTGTCAACATTTTCAAGCAAAGATTTCAATAGGAATAACGGAAATTCTCTAGATCGGATTCACCACCTGAACGGATTCCCAACTGGACCAAGGAAATATCGACCTTCAAGCCTTGAGGAAGATGATATAGAAGTGGTGGGTCCTGGAGACATGGTGCCACACTTAAGAACTGGAGATGTTTTTGTGTTGATCCTGGAACCCTAAACAATCAATTTAAAATTTCATGGAAATGGTTTTTTCCAACCATTTCCTATATAAAGACTTGGTTCATCATTCAATTAAATTCATGCATTTACAAATGGTTGTTTGAAGGTTCCAGGATGTAATGATTGTATAGTGTATCTAGATTTTTTGATGATTTTTTGTCCGAGGTTTTCCAACACACCAAAAACACTAGGGTGATGATGTTGTACCAGGGCCCTCATGAAAATATGGAAGGTGCTGTTACCAGAATTTACTCTGCTCGACTGCACCATGGTGTTCGACACAGAGGAGGACTGCATCAATCCATGCAATACCTTGTCCCTTGCCGACACAAAACCCTGCATGTCAGCAAAGAGAAGACTCAGATCCCACGATTGGTTTCATATTATATTCATTGAGACTTGATTGCGGAGTTGCTCACAATGACTCCAGGATGTACCACGATTTGTGTTCCGAAAAGCAGAGGATTGACAGCAGAGGAATAGCATCTTGTCCCAGCGCTAAAAGACTTTCTGCTGAAGGTTTTGATGTTTGAAATATGTTGAAACTGTGTAGGGAGCATGCTGAGCTTTAGAACCTTTTCTTGAAAACTGTGCCAGACTCAGGCAACGCGGCAACCGAGCACAGCAGCACAAAGTGAATTGGCTTAAGAAAGCTCACAAAATCTCACAATCTTCGAAAGCTGTCCAGAGGCTTGGTGAGGAAATTGCAAACTGAATAAATTCTGATGACAATGTGACACCGCGACATTTGAATCTATTGCTATCTTTTCTTGACATTTGACATGATTTAACATGCTTTGACATATAGATGAGGCCAATTTTCTTTAAACAGGATCCAGGATTTTTTCCAAAGTTTTGCAAGTTTGTTCGGTATTCAACACAAATGCAGCACAATGTTTGCTTGTTCGCAGGTTGAAAGGATTCAGAACCATGATGCGCGAAGTGCAGATGCCGTGTGCAGTGCGGATCGAAAAGGATCCAGCTACGAGATTTTGTTTCACCTTAATGATTCACAATGATCTGCGTTATTGTAATATGTATTTTTCATATGTAGACATATTGTGTACCTATTATATATATACAATATAAATACAGTGTATATATCTAATTACAGTATTTGCCATCTTGGAAACGAAATGCTCTACGTATTTCGCGGTTCAAAATTTGCAAGAAGCTCAAGACTGCAAGCATCGCAGAAATGAAATCTTGCGACAGTCATGTGACATGAGGTTTGCCGAACCATGAACGAAACCTGCGTTAGGAACTTGGGTACTTGTGCGCTTGAGTCTTGTGGAAATTCGTTGTGGATAATGCGAGCCTTTGGTTTGATTCTCTTTTCATTGAGGTCGTTTACTGGCAGAAAGATTGCCAGTTCTAGGCACCGAAACAGAGATTTCTACAGGATACTGTTGATGGACAAAATCCTGCACCACCAAGGATGATGATTATCCCATTATTTATGGGGTTTTAACCATCCCAGGTGGTGCAGGATTTTGTCCATCAACAGTATCATTGCCCGTCACGACATAAACGTGTTGCACTTTGTGTTGGATTTTCAACTGCAGATCCACCTTCAACACAGAGCACGCCCCGAGAGCAACCCATGTGGGAAAGCTCAAGGGGTTAACATGGGGTAAGCCATGTGAAAATCCGTGAAAGATGAAGATCATCCGCTTTTTTCTTGTGTGTCAAAATTGTTCAGAAAGGTACACTCCGGTAAACTAACATGCAATGGAAAATGGATCCTTTGAAGATGTATTTCCTATTAAAAATGGGGATATTCCATTGCTATGTTAGTTTACCGGAGGGTAATGATTCAATGATCTTTGGTCCATTTTTCATGGTTGGCACCAAGGACCATTGACCAAGTTTTAGATTTGCGTGCTGATGGGGCACCCAGATTTTGTTGCAACAAAGGTACCTTTGAAAAGGCCAAATTCCCCAGAAAACGGTAGGATCCTGGCAATTCTGCTGGTGACCTTTTTGTGATGGTTAAGTGAACCTTTAGATATCTTTAAATGGTCACACGTAACCTGCAACTGTGGGATCAAAAGGTCGCGGACTGAATAACAACTAAAAAACACGAAAGATTTTTTAATGCATTTTTTGTGTGTAGGCTGACACTTTTTGGTGATTCGCCAGTTGTTTTTTTTCTCAGGAGCAAACACACCGCTTGGAGCGGCTCATACGGAAAGTGCGGCCTGGAAAGGATCCAGAGGCGCCTGGAAATGGTGAAGCTGATAGGGTGTGGTGGGTTCATCCCGTTTTTTGTTTAGGTTTTTTTTTTGGGATGAACAAAAATTACCCAGTTAAACGAGGGGATGAACAAACGTGTATGTGTATATATATATATATATATATGTAGCCCCTGAACACCCCCTGAACACCCACCTGGGGAGGGGGGGAATGAATAACCAGGTGGTGGTTCACATTTTTTAAAGAAATTCACCCGGAGGTGATCCAATTTGACGAGCATATTTGTCTAATGGCTTGAAACCACCAAATATGTATATCTGGAACCTGATGGCCATCCATTTATAAATGGTTGTTTCAATTGGATTCAAAATCATTGCATGAAAAGTGGTTGAACCAACCATCCATTTTGCTATTTGAAACTGCTTGTCTGGAGTTTCAGGTACATATAATAGTTATATAGACATGCATATGTTATAAAACAATTCAAAAAAGGATGTCAATAAACATATGCACTTATTATTAGATGGCCAAACGGTAGCAGGGGTGGGAGAATGGACGCAATGTTGTTCGATATTCTTTAGTTTAGAAGTTTTGAATATCTTTCGACTTGGAAAATCATCCACTTCCAATATGCCGTCTTTCAGGCACCTCTCATCAAAGCCGCAGAATTGCGCTTGAAAAGGCCAGAAGCAAGTTCAGTTGAACTAATGTCGATGTTCTGTGTTTTACAATCCTTCAGTCATCATTTTCTGGAGCTCCCTATTGATGGAAGAAATTTTGCACCAGTTGATAAGCAGTTTATCTGATTATTTACAGGGTTTCATACATCTTGGGTGGTGCAGGATTTCTTCCATCAACAGTCCTCTCACAACTCTTCTCCTGTTCCAAATGTTTCGTTGTCGAACCGCCGTCTCTCAGTTTGGCAGTTCGAACATGGCTGAGGCTGAATGAGCCGCTGGCACTTCAGGACCATTGAATGTCTCGAGGGGGGCATATCGTTTTCTGAAAATCTGATTTTTGGATATGGTTGGTGCAAGCCTCATATTCACGTGTTTGTTTACGAATTACTGCGTTTCATGATTTGCCTTGAGTTGCCTGACACACACCTGTGAAATTAGGGAGGCAGCTGTCCTTTTTTTTTGGAGGAGGAACCAGAAGAAAAGGAAGCAAAATGTGAGGCACGGCACGCAGTTATTTTGCATCCTTGACTCTGGGCACCCTAACCAAAGAGGTGACGCGAAGAGTCAAGAGCGACGCTTTATTTTTGGGTCAGGAATTTCCGCCGGAAAAGGAAGAGTCCTCTGTAGAAGCGCCAGTGGTGCAAGAAACGCCACAGGCGCCAGAGGCAGGAAGAATGTTGTTGGAATATCACAGAATATAAGGTGCTGTAGGAAGTCGACAAAAAGCAAAGGTAAAGGAGTAAAGGCACTAACAGACAGATGTTTGAAATTGAGCTTAGCACAGCTTTCTGGATGAGAGTCGGAGAGTGGTGTTTTTTTTCGTTCAATCATTTCTGGCGCAAGGTCGCAGAAGGCCACGTTTCTGAAGTTCCCAGCTGAGTGAATAATTCGACAGGTTCTTGAAGTCGCGACAATTTGAAAGCTCTCCAAAAATGTCGTAGATTTGCAAGTCCTCATATTTTTATCAATACTTTCATGTGCAACTGAAGCACTGATTTCCAAAAAATGTCATTCAAAAAAGCGGAGAAAAAAAATCCATTCACTGCAACTTCAGGATTTCCGCGTCCTCAGGGCTTGATAGCTTGAAACAAGCTTGACAGTCAAAGCGTGTAACATTTTGCCGTTGCAAGACACACACACGCCCTCAAAGAAAAAAAGGGCGGAAGCTGCTTCCATCCAGGAATGTCAAATGGGACCTTACTAACGGACCCCGGGCCAGGTGGATCCACAGGATGGGAAAAACTCCAAATCTTCGAGGCAAAAAAGGTGGGTGAAACACACACCGGGTGAAAGTGGAGGAAGTTTTTGGAGGTCGTGACATGTGCTTTTTTTTCTTGTTTTTGGCAATGTGCATTGTGTCAAACAGATTGGTTGAATATACTGTAACAGTATATTAAATATTATATATAATGAATATATGCACATTTACATATTTCATACTCATACACGTATAATCACGTCTGGTGGGATGGGTGTAGCTCAAAATTGGGGTACCAAAGGGACAGCAAAAGTGCTTGGTAGCTCTACTTTGGGGTCCAATTGGTTTTGGCATGGTCCATGTTTATGGATGTTTACGGTAACTTAACAGGGTTAAGTTAGTGATGGTTAAGTTAGTGATGGTGCTACTCGTACTCCCCCCAGAAGGGGCCCAGGGAATGGTGATCCCTACACATATTCGCCATGCATTGCCTGTCATCTGTATCAAACGAGTATGATCTATTATTTGTTTTCCATTAGATATCAACAAATCAAAGCTTGGTTTAGCAGCGACACGGGATCATTGCTGCAAATATGAAAGCTTCACAAATGGGGGTTTCCTAAAATGGTGGGTTTCCCCAACAACCATGGTTTTCCCACCAGAAATGATGCCACCATTTAAGGAAACACCCAAATAATTGACTTGAGCACTTATCTCACTCCGACTGCTGACAGGGCGACTGCTGACAGGGACCCAATGGCTGACATCGAGTGAGTGCCTGTGCACGGAAAACAACTGCTTGCGGCTGTGGTTGTGCTGAGCATTGAACAAGTTGCCTGGTGCATGGGTCTTTTTTCTTTGAAGCATTCATTTCTTTTCAAAAGTGGGTGCTCCCTGCTGTGTCTTCGGGCATTGCAGTAGATTCAGGCCCCAACATAGCGCTTGAGACATGTTTGTTTGCTTTTTTGCATGCTGACAGCAAAGATTAACATGGCACAACCACCTCCAAACACGGTTTTCTTACATTTTCTTGTGTTTTCTTCAGTGATTCAGGGTTTCCCTGGTATCAATGTCTTGATGATGTTGGTTGCTTTTCATGGCTCTGCCAGGGTTCCCTAGTGATCTTGTTGGCACGGATTTCGCTTGATTGGTTCTGTGCCTTTGCGATTTTGTACAGGTTTCAGGGCTTGGTGCACACTTCATTCATGGAAGAACAGTCATGTTTGTCAGTAAACGGTGCTACCAACCGGCTGCTAGGATTTCTCAAGGCATCTTGCGAATCTTGTGGCTTGCGTATCTCGTGGCTCAAGACTCGACAGATGTCAGAAGTCAGCTGAAGTGGCAACCAAGAGGCATCAATGCTGCTCAAACCAAAGCACCAAAAACTGATGGCACAATTTGGCGAAAACCCACCATGCACGCGGTAGAATTGACGGTGGACATTCCGGGTCAATTCTGTGCACAACATGCAGATTTGAAGGCCTCCCAAATGTGTTGTGCTTGTGTGTTGTGCAGTTTTGAGTGCGTTTCGGAATGAGTTGCCACGGTTGCGTTACTCTGTTGATATGTATTTTTTTTCCCCCATGCATTTGTGCTTCAACATAGTGGGCTCGGGGAATCGACAGGGTTCTTACTTGTTGACATCAATCTTGTTACCACAAAAACAACATGTTTTCTCAACAAAAATGATTCTGGAGACACAAATTGAGCAAAAACATGGTTGCAGAGTCCACAAAAAGAAACCATGGATATGTCCAAAACCATAGGCTTAGCAGGGTTCTCATGCCTCCCCAAGTGAATCTAAATAAATATTATGCCATTGATTGCTTCTGCTTGGTTTCCATTTTCGCTGCCTAAACATTGTGGTCTCAGATCCCAATGTTCAGCCGATGCAATTTCCAGGCATTCAGTGGGTCGCAACGACTCCCTTGACAAGCATGAAACGGAGGCAGGAAATTACGTGGAGTTTCACATGAGGAGTTTTGTCAATGGGGTGAATGACCTGCACTTTCAAATGTTGATTGGACGGTTTGATCATCGGCGGCCGTTCACATTTCATACTTGGAAGATTCGAATCATTTGTCCTCATGTTTGGTGAGCTATTCTCACTTGGAAAGGTTCAAGAAATCCTTTCTCATGATTAGAACGAAAGTACTGACATCATATCTGGTATTTTTTTTCTGTGTAAGTCTTTTTGCAAGAAGTATGACTCGAAGTGTAGGAGGCCTGAAAAAGATTAGAACCTGGAACTCTAAACAAGCAGTCTTAAATGGTTGTTTCACCATTTCCATCCACTTTAAATTGGTTGTTTGGGGTTTCCAGGAACCTATATAATTTATATCACATAGCAACACCACAGCTTTGCAAATCCTCCCAAAAAAACACCCGGAGTTTTTTCGGCTCTTCAGCACCCGGCCCCCGGTCCAAAATGATGAAGGAATTGACATCGTCGAATTGACATGTCGGATTTTTTGGTTGTTGAAAATTCATCGAATGACATGATTTTCCCCTGAACAAAATCACTGAACAAAATCACTTCAAAACTTCTGAAGTTCCCTTCGAATCACTTCCAATCCCTTGCTAGGTGGTGGTTTCAAATATTTTTTATTTTCATCCCTGTTTGGGAAGATTCCCATTTTGACTGATATTTTTCAACTGGGTTGAAACCACCAACTAGCTTGAAGTCACATCATCCAAGTCAACAAGATTGGATGGCAAATGGCGACTGAACTCGATGGCCTCGATGGCATCAGCGCAGAAATCCCAGCTGAACGATGGTCGGAAGTGGAACATGAGGCACATGAGATTGATGGGTTTTTTTGGGGGAAGCCTGAGGATTTTGAAATGAATGAAACGAATGAAACGAAACTCTCATTCATGAAATGATTCGTCATGGAACTTGAATCACCTTTCAAGTTGTTTCATGTGATTTGAAGTGGGTTTCCATAAGCCAAAAAGTTTATGGCTATAGTTGGGAGCATCCTGAAGTTTTTACCACCTTCAGAACCTTGGGGAACATGAGGTTCATGATGTGGAATGATGCAGGAATCTCATGTCTTTTTAAGAAACACATTTGCAGTGGACATATATGACTTGGATAGTAACTATTGATGATTTGGAAAGGGTAGTGTCTCTACAATTTCGCTGGGTTCACCCAGGAGGAGGTTGGTGGACAGACCCCATCAGAGATCTCTTCGTTTGAGCTTGACCCGGTCACAGCCTTTGTTGCAAGCTTGGAATTAACCCGGCCCGATATTTTGCGTGCCACCAAAGTTCGACATGTTTTATGGAGGCTCGGTCGTGTCTTTCGCACACAGAAAGATTGCTACCCACGGGCTTTCCAGACTTCAAGTATTCAGAGGTTTATTTCTCATTCCTGGCATGGATCGAAGTGGGCCAAGATTATGTTGCTGTTGGTAGAGCACAATGGTTTGGCAGCTGTGGCTTTGGGTACCCTTGGTGTCTTGGGCATATCCGTGCTACTCCGCTGCGTCTTGGGTTTCATGAGCGAAGACTTGCGTGCAGCAAGCATGCTGGCAGGACTTTTAATGTCAGCCTTGACGCTCATTCTATGGCAGCCGCAGCAGAAGGTTTTCCTAGACAGGATATGCATTCACCAGACCAATTCCAACATGAAGATGGAGGGTGTTTTGAATGTGCCTGCTTTTATCAAACGATCAGAGTCCATGTTGGCTTGTTGGGACACCTCATACATGCAGAGGTGTTGGTGTGTGCTAGAAATTGCTGCCTTTATCAAGTCCCACAGCAAAGACAAGCTTGCAATGAAACCTGTGAGTTGGGGGAAGCAGGTGATTATCTGTTTCTTGTGCACTTGGGCAGCTGCAGCAATCGATACAATCATAGTGCCCTTGCTTTGGCGTCATGTCGCCGACAACTACGAAGCATTCTTCTTGGTTCTGGGAGGCATCATGATGCCTGTCATAACTGTCTTCCTTTACAAAGCTGCTGACTCTTTCAGATGGAACTTCCGACAGATTGAACTCGTCAAGAAGCAGCTACAGAGTTTCTCCTTTGATAACGACACGGTCTGCCATTGCTGCAGCGTGAATCATGTTGACAAAGATGGTAGTGAAATGCCCTGCGATCGCTTGGTCACTTGGATTCCACATGTCATGTATTTTGTTTCATTCTGTTAATTTCACGCTTTCCTTGCCGAGTGTTTACCAAGAGCTTTGTAAGAACTCAATTTTTGACAATGCTGCGATGATGCGTAACAGTGGTTCAACTCAGTAGGCTTACTGCGAGCTGTTTTTTTTGGGGGGGAGGCATAGGGGGGGGGGCGCAAGAAAGGATGATATGTCCAAAGAGATTCTTCATTCGACATCTTGAATGTCTCCTTTATCTTAAGAAACCTGGAGAGTTTTCGCTGCAGTTTTTAACATCGGAGTTACATGAGGAAATATTTTCAACACTTTGTCGGGATTGATCTCAGGTGATTGGAGACATCATTTGTATTTGGTTTGGCTCTGTGGAAGTCTTTGAGACGATGGTTCGAGAGCAAGTTTTGGAGGCTTTTGAGGAGAAGTTGGGACGATGCATGATCCCGTATGCAACTTTGTCGGTGGTTTGAAAAGCCTTTGAAATTGAAGTTGAATTTTTTTATAATGGTTTTTCCTTGTCCTTTCACCAGCATCGGAGACTGGCAAGCATTCCAGAAAGCTTTCCCAGAACTTCCTTAAAGTCCTTTTGGACGACTACATCACCCCGAGAAGTTTTTTTTCCTTGGCACCCACTGGTTTCAGGCACTACTGGTTGCAGGTTTGATTCCGCTGTTCTGGTCCACCATTGATAGGAGCATTACAGACCTCATGCTGGAAGATGAGGAAGTGGATGAGGTGGCCAGCTTTGCCTTTCAAACAATTTGCTGGTGGTTGGTGACCTGATAACTTTAGTCATCTTTTTTTTTCCTTTTCAACTGGGAGTGAATGGCTGGTTGTTTTTTGTGGAGTTTTCTTTTTGCTTCACCAAAATCTGATTTATGTTTAGAGTGTTCGTTTGAAGACGTGTGTTGCATCCGAGGTGATTTTTCCTACACTGATTCTCTTGTGGAGTACAGTGTTGTATTACTTTCGCTCCTTTGGAACGTGTTCCGGCGAGGTCCTCAAAAATGCAGGATGTGCGCTTTTGATGGCTTTTTTCTATGCGGCAGTCTTGCTTTTCAAAGTTCTATGCTCAATGATCTTGGCTGGCCCTGCTGGAAGGGAACTTCTCAGCAATGGGCTGATGTTTGTCATGGCGGTATGTGTATGGTGTGACCTAGGCAAACTCTGCCGATGTACACGTACTGCGAATAACACACCAGCCTCCATCAAAGAAGATATAGTAGACGACCTGTACTGATCCGTCATCACTGTGTGATCTCCTTTCAGTTTCACCCTCACCGATAAAAGGGTGTTATTCCAATGGTATGAGTAAGTAGTACTTTCATTTAAAACCACGCTAAACATGTCATGCAGCGACATTTCCATGAAGATTTCTACGAGATCAGGAAACACCTTTTTGTGGAAAGCCGTCGGCACCAACATTCGAAAAAGGGCGCCTCGCAACGTTGGACCGTTGCTGCTTTCATATCAGGTGGGATATCTAGGCATCACATGAACCCTTCTTGCGTTTTGGCAGAGTTGTATCAATCTAGACTTGTATCATGAAATTTTTCAGAGACAATAAGCAAGCTTCCCTGCTCGTATGGCTGAAATGATGTGTGCTCCCACTGGGAAAGTGGAACAAACATCTTGTAAAATCTGTGCCAGATTGCAGCCCACCAGCGGAACTCGATGAGGTCCATCGACTTTTTCCCGACTGGACGGGGGAGCCTGGGAGTTGTCGCGAACCGGATCTTCAAATCATGGGATCCACACTAAAACTAATGGATCCGTGTACGTATGGCCGTTTGACTGCTTACTTCATCGCCACTACAAGTATAAATGATTTCTGATTCTTAGGGGCTAAGGAGGAGAAATGGTTGCATTTGTGTTGCGATCCTGCTGTGATTCTTGCTATTTCCAAGGCAAGTCAATCTCACCACTTTTTTTCTGTCCAAGTGTGGATATGATTCTCACAATATGTCCCTCTTCTCGCTTTGATCTACATTTAATAGCAGATTTCACTAACGATAGAAATCACTAAAAACATCTAAAAACAATTGGTCATCAAAAGGCACTTTGACACTAATGTCTTGGGACTTCGGGTTTAACCTCACGAGGGTGGCAAAAGCTGATGTCTTCACATCTTCACTTCTCTTGGATGAGTTAAACATAGGAAAAAATCGCGGGGCTTCCATCATGGAACTGCATTTTCTTTGAAACAACTAAAAGATGATTCTTGATTCAATTCAATCACGTGATTCAGCATTGTCTTCAAACATTTTTTATTCATCGCAGCATCATTCCATTTCATTCCGAAGGTTCGGAATCCACTTGGTTTACACTACGAGGTCGTGATGGTATTACCATCATCACGTCGTAGTGGAAACCAACTGGATTCCTATATGAACGATGGCTACGGGCTTCAAAAACAGCCGCTGATTGAGGAAGCAACTTTTCATCAAGATTGATAGTTTGAGATTGCATCAATGTTATTCATGAGCATGTCGTTGTTGCGCTTTCCAACCCCTGCTTTGAGACAAGGGATTGAATTTGCCAGCGGCTGCGAAAGCAGGAGGCTCCAGTGAGTTTGCGGGAAAGCGCAAACTCCCTTGCTGAATCTTTGTATTTTGCCTTCTGAAAAATCCTTCATATTTCTTGGCAGATTTTTTTGGGGGTTGGCAACACAGGAGGTCACTGGATTCTCAAAATCTGCCATGAAATTTGATGGGGGTTGGTGAGAAAACCCCATGGAAGGCCCACTGGATTTAACTACAATCTCCAGCTGCACCAGTCGGCAGTTTCGGCGTGACGAACCCGACTTGCGTTTCAAAAAACCCTCGACCATGCAGTACCCGATGTATGGAAGGGTTTTAAACGGTTCAGATCGTAGGGATGCAACGAAATAAATCCATGCCCCAAAAGGTGCCGTCCCCTCAAGGATCGAAAGTCGGTTTAACTCCTGAACCTCAGATTGGTGAAGATCTTCTGCCGTAGAGGCCGGCCTCGAATGTGTTTGGCCGGAGATTCATGTGGAAAAAAGATTGAAAAAAACACGGAGGAGGAATGGTAAAAACCTTGGGTGATTGTGGACATGCTTTAGATGGTTTTTTTCTTGGTTCTCAGATGCGTTCCGGTTCACTTGGTGACAGTTTAAACACTGGTTAAGACAAGGGGGATGAGCTAGTCAAAAGGAATCCGACTTCTGCGGCATTTTCCAGTGATGACATTTGAGTTCACCAGAAAATCTACCGAAACCTTTTCTGCGCACAAAAAATGTAACCCATGTGATTTAAGCGTCTCAAAACAAGATAAGCAGAAATAAGGTTCTATGTGCTTTTCTTGCAAAAATGGCGGGAAAGCAAGCTTTCCTGTGTTTTTTTCTTCACTTGTTAGGTGATCAACGCGAGTTTAAGGGATGACATGGATGACAATAAAATCTTAGGAACATGTATTTCGACTACAATGCATTCATCAAAAGGTTTATATAGAGATTCTGATTTTTTCGTTGGATGTCTAAGCCCATTTTTTTTTATGAATCCCTGTGGAATGCTTCAGGCCATGAATTTGCATGACTCAAATAAAACTGCCATTTGATGATAGTTTTCCAAGGACCCCAGGGCTGGTCAAATACCATCAACTGTTAAGATTCAACAGGATGTCATTTCAGTATCATTTTACTAAACATCACAACTTCATGCCATGGTTAATTCGGAGTGTACAATACCCATTCCTCCGAAAGAAACGGTTGGCAAGCCGAAAACCACCCTGAATTTTCCATGGGTTTTTTTATACTTCAAGATTTTGGGAGGAAAGTCAATATAGATATAGTTTTCAACTGCCTGTCATGAAATCTTCCCGCCTTTTCTTTTGGGCTCCCAGCGTTTTCCCCGGCGCCCTTGAAACGCGTCCCGGCGCGGGAACGTTACATGTCCAGGGCCCCGGCAGTTCCATGCAGGACGAGCCGAATGGAGCCATGCGGTCGGTCACCGTTGGAGATAGAGATCTTCCAGTCACGTTGGAGCCATCCATGTGGTGTTCAAAAGGCATTAGTGGTGTCCCACAAACTCACCAGATTTTGAATAAATCGAGGCAAGAAATCATGGAGATACTGTCGGTTTCAGGACTACCCAAAGAAAACAAACCCAAGATGAAACTTCCATTAGGTCAACGGGTGAAATTTTGATCAACCTGTTTTATGCCATATCGAATTGAGGTACTGCTCAAGTTTGAAATCTGACTGAGTCGCAAGGTTTTTCTTAGCTTTCCAGAACAGAAACATCTTTGTTTTGAATATACTCATATATAGATTTGAGAGAGGTGTAGATGCGACAAAAGCCCTGGCGGTTCTTAAGGAATATCACTCAGCCCGAGATCCAACGCTGCCATTTTTCCAGGTTGGTCATGGTACGGTGAGAGTACCTTAGGACCACCGGTCAGTTGAGACCAAGTGAACAGCTATCATCAAAAATGATCAAGGCACATGGAAGAATATACTAGAGAACATGTATATAAATTATATAAACATGTTCTGGAAAAGAAACACGAATTGAAACAAAGATGACTTGGAACTTGGAACATGAAACCTTTCGATTTTGTGTGTCTTTTCTTTAAGATGGATAAGTTTGCAAACTTCACCTGCCCACATTCCCTGTGATCCCTTTTCGCATCCAACCACTCCAAAACATTTGTCACCAAGCCAAACTCATTTCCCCATCGGATTTTTTTCAACCGAATTCAATCTACCCAACAAAATCCAGAAGTCTACCCTTCTGCAGATCCCAAACCCAACTCCACCATGCCACGGCCATGCTGGGTATCGGCCTCGCGCCGGGACCCTTCACGCCGCCCTTGCGCCGGGTCGCTGCCGCTGCCAGCGCGGTGGCAGCGACCGGCGCCGCTGTGGTCGCGGGCAAAGAGCCCTCGAATGCGTGCGGGAAACACAGCTGCAACGGATTGGAGGTGGAAAGCCTCGTGGTTTTCGCAACAACAACAGCAACAACAACAACGACAACAACAACAACAACAACAACAACAACAACAACAACAACAACAACAACAACAACAACAACAACAACAACAACAACTACAACTACAACTACAACTACAACTACAACTACAACAACAACAACAACAACAACAACAACAACAACTACTACTACTACTACTACTACTACTACCACTACTACTACCATGGCCCGTAGTGGAAGGGCAGGCTGGTGGCTGGGGACCTGGCCGCCATCGTGTGACGATGTGAGGCTCCAAGAAAACTTGGATGATTTGCAGTGGCCGAACTCCAAAATCGCCCCTTGGCAAAATCCAAAGATGTTTTTAGGTAGGCTCTGATAAATGGAGGTTTGGTTTCTGTATCAGGAGAAGAATGGTTTGTAGGGGCTGACATACTATATCTTGATCATTTAAGCCAATGGCAGAAGCTATGCTTGTTTTAGGGAGGTGTTTTTGACGTTTGCTGGTGAATAGAAACAGGCACACTAAGTGTTAAGGCTCGATAAAGGTACAATAGGTATTCGGTGGTTGCTAATGTGCGTGTGCGTAGATAAGCATGATTTTAGTGAACTGTGAAACTGTAGGACCAAAATTGCTGGTGATCATCTCAAGCTGACTGTGTGCCTATTGCATGATTACGGAGATGATTTGTTGTGGTGAAACATCTTTCAACCCTTGCAACCTTTCCAGGGTTGGTGACCGTTG
This sequence comes from Breviolum minutum Mf 1.05b.01, assembly GCA_000507305.1. Lineage (NCBI taxonomy): Eukaryota > Dinophyceae > Suessiales > Symbiodiniaceae > Breviolum > Breviolum minutum. Next base: position 45,360 of record DF240691.1, on the reverse strand, counting down.
CACAGTTTTCCCCCAACCCCAATCTCTTTCCTTCATGATGCTGAATTCATCTTCCACAGCCCCCCCCCACAAGTCTGGTAAATGGAATTAGAAAAATAGATAAGTGCAACATCCAACTATTGGCCCTTTTGCCGTTTACTCACTTTCAGAGTCGTGCCTTTTACCCCTGTACTTCTACATTTTGAATGACTTGGTACTGATGTTCATTTGGATGTACCTTACCTGCGCGGTTGGGACCCGCACACTGCAGGACTCCTATCTCAAGAGTCGCGGCTTTGACAGCCATCCAGGCCTAGAAAGTTGGAAACTCTGACATGATTTTGCAAGAAGTGAGTTTAGAATTCCTATGAAATTGACCCGTGTTTCGTTGTTTTTTTTTGTCGGATCCTCGGAGTGTAATGATATGGCCTTACCTCCGCTATTTTTTCGGAGGCTCGCCACGTCCGACCTTGGAGCTGGTGGTCAAAACACACGACGAAAGCTATGGACATACCTGGCGCTGATGCCCAAAACGGAGGGAGGGGAGGGGAGAATGGGAGGGGTTTCGGGGTTTCGCATGTCTCGCAAAGGTTTATGGTGTTTTTTTTGGTTTGATGGTTTTACCAGTGGAGATGAAAGCTTACCGGGTTGGAAAGCTGTTTTTGGGATGTATTTTTGGAAGCAAAACACGGCAGCACGGCGCGCTAGGGAAGAGTCTCAAGTATCTTCTCAGGAATTGCCCAATGATGCCTCTTGGGTTCTGACCCTTTGCATTTCTAAGAGCTGGTTTCAACTGACCATATTTGCTAATCAATTGGGAACAATGAATCAGTCACCTAAGAAGTACTGAATGCATACAAGAATTCATGCCTGTTGCCTCCAACCCGTGGTCATGAAATGAAGTTATCAGTTATCAGATGTTATCAGCTACCAAAAGTTCCAATGATTTTAGTGTAGCTTTCCAGGGAGTTTTTTTCAGAGACCTGTAACAGACAACTGGACCTTCATTTAGGTCCCAGTGATGGCCAGTTGATGGGTCTTTCTTCTAAGGTACAGATTGGACTGCACCATCCTCTACCCAGGTGCTGGTCCTGGGTAGAGGGGTATATGGATGTTTCCGAAAATAGGGGTTTTTCCCCCCAAATCATCCATTTTAATAGGGTTTTCCATTATAAACCATCCATTTTGGGGTACCCCTATTTTTGGAAACACCCATATGTGAAGAGATGTTGTACTCATTTCATGGAGTTTGGCCAACAAAAAACTCCCCGATAATTTGAGAACCAGCTTCTTTTCTTTTTGCCGTTTTTTTTTGGTCGAAAGGTATTTCCCTTTTTGGCCAAAGGGGAAGTGCAAAAAACTCTAAAGTTTGGTCGGTCGGGTTTTAGCGATGCCACGAGATTCCGTTAAGCGCTGTACCACACATCAACCTTGTATAAGTGTAGATTTGTATAGGTTTCTATCAGATTCTATCCTATCATAAATGTAAATAGCAGCAAAATATATAGGTTTACTGGGTTTTTTAGGTTTCAAGACCAAAAAATCATAGGGATTTTTCCGAACAAAAAAATGCCCGTCTCGAACGACAACAGGTGGTGAGACCTATGTGTGGTACACTTCCAAGCGCTTATGCCACTTCCGCGAGCGCTTACACGACCGTCTGACGGAAGCGCTTTGCACCTTGGATTTCGACCGTTGGTTCGTTGGGTTGGAGTTTTTGGATGGAAACACGGATCTGATGGGTTTGCAACGAAATGGAAATCTAGGCAAATTTGGAGAAAAATTGGGGCAAAAGGTGTTTAGATGGCTTTAGTTTTTTGGAAGATGGAATTTTTGCAGTTAAGATGGGATTAATGGATTGATTATAAGTACAAATTTCAGTACTGCCTTTGACGCCAGCTGGCTAATAGTTTTTTTTGGTTTGGGTGGGTCCAGCAAAGATTGTTTGTGAGGGGGTATGATGAATATAAACCATTTACCAGTACCGTTTGAAGGTCTAGATTCTAGATACCAAAAAAAAGCTGCATGAATTTGTGCTGGAAAAAAACGTGTTTGGTGTATGGGAATGAGACCTTCTAAGGCCCCATGGAGTACGAGCGCCTCTTTGCTGATGCGCCCTTCGCACGGCATGGAGGCTTAACAGGGACCACGAAACGCCTAAGCTCCTGGTGTATGATTCTGGCCAGGACGGGAGTGAAACTGGTGAACGTGTTTGTACGAATAGTCTTGTGATCTTCTGTGATCGCACTTGCTTTGAATGTCGCAGACTCCATGGAATTTCTGCATATTTCTCTTTGTGAATGATTTGCACATACGGTGCGCGAGGACTGCGAATCAAGTGGAGTTCTCACAACAACTTCTTGTGCTGGTCTTGTGTTTCATTGATACACCACGCTACAGTGCCTTGGTGCGAAGAAATTTTGGAGTTTTTTGGGAAGATCTCAAAAGAAAGTGGTTTCCAGCCCTTGAAAAAAAAACTCCACAAGGACACATCCGGACACCACCCAGAGGTTTCAGAATTATCCGCGTTTTTTTTAAACGTGGCCGTTTTTGATTTCAAGTAGCTGCGTGGAAAAAAACGGATCAACACTTTGAAATCCCTTCCGAGTCGCTGGAGCTCTACCCTTCTGTATCGATCGTTCCTTGGAGCGTTTGGCCTACAGAATCGAGGAGAGATCTGAAAGCGGTAAAAATCTGGAAGATTCACGGTTGGGATCCCTACAGTCATTGGAGTCATCACCCCATGAAAAGAAAGGAAGTCATGATCTGAACCAAACCTCCCAGGGAATTATGTGCAAAAGCCGTTAATCTTCAGAGGTCTTCCATCTAGAATTGAAGGTCAAACCCAAAGACAGCTTTCTAAAACCTTTTGGAGAAGCGGAGGCCAAAAAAATCTAGCAATCCTTGTCTTTTTTGCAGGAAACCCAGCAATTTCTTGAGTTACATTCCAAATTACAGAGTTATAACCAGCCTGTTTTTTTTTTACAGGTCTCGTATGTTGCAAGAGGCTCTTTCAGAGCATGCCAGCTCGTTTCAATCACAGGCTCAAAAAAAGTTGTTTTTTTTCATACGAATCCCCCAGTCGGCAATTTGTATTCTGTTGATTGAAAATTCACTTTAACAGACACCACATAGCAACTTCTGAATTGCGGCAGCTGAGTTTCCTGTATCTCGACTTTTCTGGAAATGTCTGTTACAAATTCTGAACTTTGGAGTCTCAAAAATCAAAGATTCCTTCAAAATCAGACAAAGATCACCTCATGATCAATGGACAACCCCGGTTCGCATCGGTTCGCATCGGTTTCGGTACAAGTGGCGATCGCCAGGATAATGGTTGGTTCGTCCGCTTCAGTGCAGTGCAGGTGCGATCCTTTTGCGAAGGATTTGGGGTGCGCGAGTGAGGGAATCCATTTTCGCAAGCAATTTTTTTGGACACATCCTAAAACTAACCACCCCTGCCCAAAATGGTACTGGTTGGAAAACTACTTAAATACTTTCTCTTACTACTTTCAAATTTTGGGAAGGCTTCTTTGCAAGCTTGTTTTGATCCACCTCAAGGTTGGTTTTTCTTTGGGTCTTCCAGCAGTGACACCAGAGTCATTGATCTTTTAAAACGTTCGCATGGAGGGATACCATTCTCAAAAACCGTCCGTTCATAACAGAATGGATCCGCCATCATTTTGTATTATGTTGGATCCACTGCCCGGCACCAAAAAGGTGAATGTTCAAGGGATTTATTTTGCGTATCGGCCGAAAAGGGTTTTTGCTTCCTGGGTAGGACCTCAGCTAAGTGTTTCGTTCATCAAAAAGGTTGAGGAAAGTCAAAGTTTCAAAGGCGGTTCGCTACGGCTGGAAATTTTTATGTACCTTGAAATTCGGCCATGGTTTGATGGCTGCAACAACAAACTAAGTCGTCTTCAGGGAATTTTTTCCCGCATCGCACAAATTAAAACAATTCGGAAGATTTTCGAACATGAAAAGAGCCCTGCAACAATAAGCAAAGGAAGATTTGCGAACATCTTTTTATGCCCGGGCCCTAAGTTTCCGGTAACTTGATTTCAAATGGAAACTCATCTCGGGTTTTCCGTGTCAGTGAAAAAAACTCACCGAAACGAAATCACGTTTTCTCCAGGCCTTGCCTCAGATTGTGCCTTGGAAAAGTTTGGGCAATGATGTTGGCGTTTGGTTTTCGAAGAAACTTCGGGGAGCTTCTCAAATATTGAAAAAAAAGATGATTTCACCCCTTTGATTTAAAAAAAAAGATCATGGAACTTGCTGCTGAGGCCCAGTAACAGTCGAAAAAATCAAAAGTTTTCATTACCCCATGGTCAAAGTACATGGCACAGTCCCCAAAAGGCAGGTTAATACTGGGCTTATATAAAGCAATACATGGTAACTGTGCCATCTACTTTTACCCTGGTGTAAACATGTGGTGCTAATTTTGTTCTTCTCAGTTGCGGTCACTGTTTCTGGGGCGAGGCACCAAGCTGCAAGCCACACAACAAGTCTCGGAAGTGGGTTCCTAGACCCGTTTACTTGGAGAATCATCCCTCACTTAGTAAGTAGTTAGGATCACCCCCATTCATAAGCCATTTATGCCATTTGGAAGTGGAACCAGCCTACTTAGGGGACTTACGATCACCATGGTTATTAACCACTTACGAGTCCTGGGATGATCCTCCAAGTATGGCCTATTCTTGATCTCAAAGTCTCATCAAACCTCTGACTTTGGGTGGTAAGTTTTTGGGTTCACACCCCCCCATTCCAAGCATAGCCATTTCTTCAAGGCGGACATGGGCGACTACCGTGCCATATCGGTGCTGATTGACATGCTGGGTGACAAGGAGTTTTCTGAAAGATCATCTTACATATGGTACCCTTCGAAAATCAACTTGGCACCTGAAAAGGTAGTCTTCCAATCACTAAAAATCAGCATTTTTCAGGTCCCAAAGATTGGTTCTATTTACAGAGCAGGTATTTCTTCACTGAAAATCAATGTCTATGACCCATATGTCCCAGTTTCAAGTGCAAGAATCAAATCCTCAAGGCTAGGCGCATTAGCAGCATCTACGAGTATCTAGGTTTAGAAAAGGATGATGCTTCAAACGCACTCGAGCTACACAACACTTATTGCGGGGCACAGATTCCCTCCTTTGACAGACACAAATAATGCAAATAAGATCCGTTTGCAAATTAAAAGTCATCGTTTGCCGGCAACTACACACACGTACACAAGAACCAAAACAGACTTGGCACACCTTAGCTGATCCCTTATACTTTGCATTGGGAGTATATAGCACTATTTGTCAAAAGGGTATAGTGACACTGCACTCATAACTTATTCGTAGTAACAATACGTCATTCACCAGCGTCAGGACCAGCACGTCCGTGACGCTGCGGTGGAATCGCTATCAGAGGCAGTGCTCCAAAAGAAAATCGACGGCCTGGTGTGTCCCAAGCCTACTACCTGGAACCATTTCCTATAATATAAAGATTTGGAATCATCGTCCAATTGATAGCCAACCATTTCAAAATGGTTGGCCTTGGGGTTGCAGGTACCTGTTTGATTTGCTTTGATCTGCCTGATCTTTCCGGATTTTGTTGTTGTTTTTGTTGGACTTTCAGAAGGTCAGAAGTTGGAGACTTTTCGACTTGAGGATGATTCCGTTTCAAGTTTCAACAAGTACTTGGTGCAGTTTCGGAAAATGAGCCCGCATCATCTACAGGTAACTCTACCTTTAAATTAATGTTTTGCAACTTTCCTTTTGGGGCTCATGTTGTAAACATCTGAGACCTTCACGCCGGTGAATTTGGGTGAAGCCCCATAGGTGGTCTACAAGGATGATCGATCAGTGCAGCGGACTTTGAGTGCTTGCATGCAGGACCTGGATCGACAATGGAAACATGCATTGAAGGTCATGTGAGTCATGTCATTCATCCCAGATGATCAGTGTTTTCACAAGTTGAGCATTGGAGTTTCCATCCTCCAGGCCAATCTTTTGGTGTGTTTTGTGTGTTGTCCTCATTGCAAGAATGTATGTTTTGGAGAATATCTTGTTGATTCGTATTCGTCTCAGCCCCACAGACTTGGTAGATGCAATGAAATCATCGAGTACGTCTAAAATGGAACCGCTATACTAGGCCATCCAGCTAACGACGCTCAGGACGAGAATCCTTTGCTTCGCGAAGCAGTTGCATGGCAGTTGTTGGAGCAGCCCCGAAACTTAGAGAAAAATGATCTAGAAGTTTTCCCCTCAGTGTTATGAAATTCTAGGTTGCATAAAGAGGGTGGCTTGTAGCCTGTACCATCTCACTCCTACGGTTGGTTATCTTTCCCTTTTCTTCACTTCAATGATTGGGAGGACTTGAATTCGCCGCCGGAAGATGAACTCATGAGTTGAATCTTTCAAAAAAAGGTGAGAAAAAATCGGTGACTTTGTGAAGCCTCGTGATTCTGACAGTTCATTCATTTGTGCCTCTTGATATTAGTTGGTAACCAGACCTACTTGGTTACTTGAACCTCCTTGGCCTTGATGGAAATACCTGAAATACCAATCCAGATCAACAATTCCAGGCACTCTTTGGGACCCTCTATGTTGTTGTTGTTGTTGTTGTTGTTGTTGTTGTTGTTGTTGTTGTTGTTGTTGTTGTTGTTGTTGTTGTTGTTGTTGTTGTGTGTTGTTGTT
>DF240691.1:0-38560 GCA_000507305.1 Breviolum minutum Mf 1.05b.01 | reverse complement strand
GTTGTCGTTGTCGTTGTCGTTGTCGTTGTCGTTGTCGTTGTCGTTGTCGTTGTCGTTGTTGTTGTTGTTGTTGTTGTTGTTGTTGTTGTTGTTGTTGTTGTTGCGAACATCTTAAAATCTGAAAGATTTTGAAATCGTATGACACTTGCAGTTTCACACATCTAACCAAGGCTGCACAGGCCTTCGCAGGAGTGGCAGAACAGGGTGATGAGCAGCTCTACAGAATGTGAAAACTCACGGGTGGATCGGGGGTTCGGTAGGTGAGCCAAAATGAAGGGCCCTCGTTCAACTTGTTCATGATAATCTAGGTGCCAAACACCAGCCTGACGGTACCTTTTTTGCTTGAAAAGGTCCAACTTAGTGAAGTGACAAAAATCATCCTAAAAACTAAAAACAATCCTACCACCCATGATTTTTTTTGTTGACATTTCCAACCTCACCTATCCTGGCACAACCAACCCGAGGTTCGTTACCTCCATTCTCTTGGAACACTCGGAGGTTGGGATCAGATCCGATCAGTTGGTGAGTTGTTGCGGTGGTTGGAGCAGTTGGAGCTTAGAAAAAGTGACTCAATTAGGTGCTTCCGGTGCGCCGTACCGGCCCTGGACGAAAAGAATATAATTATATATAAGTTATGTGTATAAGTATACATATGTATATATATATATAACTCCGCGATATGAATAGAATAGGAAGTCCTTGTTGGGAATCGTTTTCTTTCCACCAACGAACCATTGCATTAGAGATGGGAATATGGTGCTGTTCACAGTCAAATGGTATTTGAGATTGATTACCCGTGTGTACAATACAACATATACCTGGAACCCTAAACAACCATGTTTTAATGGATGTTTGGTGAAACAACAATTTTCTATAGAAAGATTTGGAATCATCCAACTGAAACAACCATTAAAAAGTGGATGTTTAGGGTTCCAGGTAGTTATATAAGATACGCATGATGATATAGACATGATATATCATCTATCTCAGTGGCTTCTTGTGAGCCCAATTTCGGCAGGATTCCGATGCCAAAGTCAAGAAAGCGGTCAAGGACGCCTGTTGGAGACATGGTGAGATCTGGGTCCCGACATGTGATGAGGATGATACCCAGCTTTACATTTCCCTAAAACTAACATAGCACCTAAAAATGGTGGTTTCCAATAGGAATCTCCTTTTCCAGGGGTCTATTTTCAGGTGCGAACTATTAGTTTTAGGGAGGGTATTTCAAATATCAAAGTGGTCTTTGACATCACATCTGATTCAACGATTCAAGTCGTGCCACTTTCAGTTATTTGAATGCTTTCCTTCCTGACATTTGGATTCAACGATTAGAATAGGGAGTTCCTTTTGCGTGTCCATCTAAGTATAGATGATTCAGCATTTTTTCGGCAGCACTTCAATAAACTTTTAGGAAAAAAGCGGAAACAAAAACAAACAAACAGGACCCCGGTTTTTGTTCGTTAAAAAAATACTTCCGTCAATGAATGGCATGAAAGCAAGCACCCGTGTTTGACGGCACGAAATCACTCAACCATGTCGATCTCACGCATGTTGGTTGATGGCTCGCAGGAGTCCTTGAAAGTCCTGGGCCGTGAAGACTTGGGTCGAAGTTTGTCCCGAGCACCCAGCGACTGTGGCTGTTTTGGCGAATGGCGAATGACTAAAAGCTTTGGCCCAAACTCAGAGTTCAGCGAAATTGGGATATCATAACGATGTATAACGACCGTGCTTGAGGTAGCATTTTAGGAAGCTTCACATCCTTTCTTTCATTGTTACTTCCAGCTTCGCAATTTTCATGGCCTCATAAATATGAGCTTTAAAGACTTCACCAGCATCAGATGTGGCTATGCATTGGCCATGCTATCACCCTATCCCTGGCAACCTCGTTGCCCCTGTGAGCCTGCCAGCCCTCCGGGCCCCGTCCTTCGAACGGCGCCGGCCCGGTGCGTGTGCCGGGCCCGCAGTGGCCGTGGCGGTCGCTGGGATTCAGACGCCAACAGTCGCCGAGAAGCGAACGGAGTTGCTGGTGGATGCAGACTGCTGCGACAATGTGGAGATGATTCGTTGTGCCATTAGAGACTAAGCACAAGTATGAAACATTATGAAATCAACACTAGTGTTATATAGATGTATATATATAATAAAGTGGAATATCATAGAATATAGTCTCATAGAATATAACGGAATATCATGTAATGTGATTATAATATCGAATGCTTTCAATGTTTGTTTTAGGATTTTGCCGGATGCAAACCTCCTTAAGGATCAACAGGAAAAGTGATGAAAAATGAGGGATGTAATCCAGCTGGATATTCTCAGCCTCTGGCTATACCATGCATACTGACGTGTGACACACCCAATCTTCACATTGGCATTTCCCATGGTTACTAGACGCTTGGAAAATCAGAGGATCACTTCGAGCAAGGCCATGGACATGAATTTGTAGGACATGTTGGGGAGGGTGATCCCAACCCAATAATCCCAGTTTCTGCCACCCAAAATGTCAATTCAAACCGACCCAAAAAAGGCAATGAATCTGGGAAATTCTCAACCCTTCCTTCTTACCCAAGAAAAAAAAATCAAAGGAACTCATCCGAAAGCGACATGCCTAAGGAGCATTGCAAGCAGATGGCCACCGCGTGCGCACCAGCATCTTTGCGGAACCTGCGCGGGTGAGCAAGGTCAACTGGCAGCAGTTGCTGCGCGAGCCGCGGGTGCGATTTCATCCGGTGCGCCGGGAGGACACAGCTTCCCAGGCGGAACCCAATGACGAGGTGCCCTTTTCGGTGATTTGTGGCCCATGACCGCATCCATGGGACTGGTACGTATATTTGCCTACATTTACTATAATAATCAACTAAACGTAGGCAAATATGCCAGTCCCATGGATCCTATGGGTTGTGATTTGATCAGCTTACGAATACTATTTGTGTGCCAGATTTTTGCATGGGGAAAGGCCTTTTATCATGCCATTCAATACGTATCAGCAAGAAAAAGGAAGCAAAATGAAGCGTTGGATGATAGTCCATCCCTGCCTTTTGAGTTTCCACCATGCCATTAATATAAGCAGGTTTTTTCAGAGCTTTAAGCCGCTGTCCATCTTCAGGGGTGGATTCCCACCCTTCGGTGAGAAAATCGCCATTCGGGGTTCACCTGAGCAGGTGAAAAAAACTCTGGCGATTTGAGTTTGTGAAGGTAGCTGACCCCAAAAAAACACGAAAAAAATGCCTCCTTTAGTTTTGGGAGGATTTCCTGCCTCCTTTACGCCTCGCAGGTTTCACTTGCAAAAAAGCCCTGCCAAACAAATGCCCTGCCACACAGGTGATTGTCGCAACAATGACGAGATTGGCGAAGATGAAAATGGTGGAATCCATTTCTTTGTTGACTGCAGATGGAGGATTCTACAGGCTGAATCTGAAACCAAATTTGATCTGAAACCGAAGACTGCTAGCACTTTGATAAACCGTAATTTTGTCAAAGCTGAAGTGATCGCAACCTTAGGGTGATCCTTTTGCAAAAACAGTGAACTCACAACAAGCATGATGAAATATGCTTTATTTGTGCGAAAAGTTGATTTAGTGGTAGTATCTCCAACGATCAAAATTGACATTGACATATTTGAAACCTCCATATTCATAGTGGTATGGCTGCCCTTGTGGCTGGAAGCTCCCAAATTTTTATTGGAAACTTGAAATTCATGCCTTTTTTGGTATGTATGTATATAGTTGCTATCCACAAGCATTAGTAAAAATGTAGTCACATTTGGCACATTCTCATGTTTTGCAGTTTCACAAGAAGTGTATTCTTTCTGGAATCTTTTCTGAATCTGTCTCGAATCATTACAGGTCTCTTCTCGAGTTCCAGGAGACGAGCAAGAAAAGGGCAATGGTCATGGTCCCTGACTACAAGCACACGGTGATCCGTCGCTTGGAGAACTTGGGTCACATGAACTGGCCTGGCATGGTGGAAAAGGTGGTAAACTTGGGGTTTTGCAATTTCGACTTATTTGGAAAAACCACAAGTTTGAAGAAGTTGATAGGATTAGATAAAGTGACTTGAGATTCCAAATTCGCATCAATTGTTCACCAACGGGTTCAGCAATTTCCGTTCTTCCTATGAGAGTATTGTTTTCGAGAGGTTCTTGAAGGATTTGTGGGTCATGCTTCCAGCAAAACTCAAGAGTGAAAAGCTATCAACTGCCGAGGAAAAGGAGTCAGGACGGCAAAAGCGAGTGATTCACAGGTGAAAAGGACTTTTCCTAGCATGACACAATGATGTTATGAAGCATTGTCCTGGATACCACAGCTTAAAATAGTTTCCTATGTGTCGGATCAGTGAGGAATCCGTTTTCGCAAAAAAAACTCACCCTTAAAATTGGATTGGCTAAACTCTGAGTGTTTAAATTGGGATGTTGTACATAATTCATCATAGATCCTTATCCGAATGATGCTAAGCGTTTATCCATTTCCCAACTTCTCTAAGGACACTATGAGTCCAAGGGATTGGAGGCCCATGGAAAGATGAAGGGGAGACAAACCGGAAGCAAAAATCAAAGGGCCGCAAAACCAAAGCTGCATAGATCATAAACCGTTTACACACCCGCGAAGTTTCAACAGCTACAGCGAGTTTTCCCCTGAAAAAATGGTGATTGTTCAAGGCGACGATCCGGCTTCCTATTGGGTTTTCAGGTAACTTTTCAGGTGCGTTTGCTGTTAAACTTTGGGGGGGTGTATATGTTTTTCTGTGAGTTTTTTGTGCAAACATGCTGTTGGAATCGAAAAGGTGGGGGTGGAGTGTTTTTCCTTTCCATGGTGGTTTCTCGTTCCGCTGTTTTCTCTTCCGGTCTTTTCCAAATGTTTCACAAAACAAGCATTTGTCCCTTAAGCAGGTGGTCACCATGCGCAGTGCCGCGTCGCCCTCTGAGCGTGGTTCCAACGTGCGGGCGATGCTGCATGCCGATGGGACCGGCTCCGTTTCCCTGGCAGAACGATACCAAGCCTTTAACAATGAGACTGGCGCTGCGGAAGTGAGGCAGATTGATGAATTTTGTTGTTTTCAAAAGTCGGTTGTTTTTCCAGCTTTCACCATTTTTTCTAGGAACTTCGAGATTTTTGACTTCTACCCTGAAAGATTTTTCCGGGTGGGTTGGTTTAGTAGTTGGGTATATGTCTCAAAATCATCCCAAAATTTTCGGAAGAATAGGAAGGAGCGTGCTTCTGTTCATTGACAAGCGATGAATGGATGGATTGACTACTATTCTTGGAGATGGAATGGAGACCACCCAGATGAATGGATTTGGAGATGGATGAATGGATGAATGGAGACCAATTGTTTTTTTTGGAGACACAGTTTGTCAGAGCAACGAAGCATGAATTTTCGTCGGCGCCGTTTGCACAGGCACTTCTTAGAAACCTTAGGCTACTCCGAGGGGAAGGCCTGGCAATTCGGAAGCTGGGGAATCTCATTGCTACATTCCAAGATGGACGATTTTTTTAATCAAGATATGTTCAATATGTTCAATGTTGGAAACAGTTGGAATATAGTTGTTATCTATACACTGCCTTGTACAGTATACATGTCAATATGTTCAATGAATTTGGTTTCTTCCAGTAATATAAGGACAGTGTATAGATACTGAAAATTTTCCAGTGTGCGAGGCGAGGCGCACACGGTGAAAATGCCATTGAAATCTGCAATGATGATCACACTTCATGTCAAGTAGAAAAGTGGTTGATTCACAGTACAAACGGAATATGAAACAGTTTGGGACAGTTGTTGTACATGTTTTTTTTTTTTTTTTTTCGGACTTATTATGAGGATCCTGGGTGCTCAGCAATCTGTACTGAATCGTAAGTGATTCTAACTAGCGAGAAGTCACAACAAAAACAACGGATTGCTAAAATGAATGAAAAGGAATACATACTATATATATATATATATGTTGAAAATACATGATTGTAACAACATACCCCAAAGTTTCCCTAGCATTTCTGAACTTGGCGCAAACGCGCAATGGGTATCAGTTTTATGAGTGCCTCAGAAAATCCCTATCATAGCTGCTTACTAATCAACCTGGACCCCCAAGGCCAACCATTTACAAACGGTTTTTTGTTTCAATTGTATGATGAACCAACAAAAATCTTTACATATAGGAAATCCTCGGAAATCACCAAACATCCATCCATTTTAAATGATGGTTGTTTGGGATTCCTTTGTCAAGGGATCTTAAACAAACAGACGTTCCATCTATCAAATCTTTCACGGATTTTTCGATCAGCCGTATAGGCCTACCTGGCTCCAGCATGTGCCAAGTTTTGTTGGATCCATCAGAGCCGTGGTTATTGAAATGCTCGGAAGAGGTCATGGGGTCTTGGTAATATCTGTTGATGGAAGAAATCCCGTTGACAAACAACCACCAAAAAAAGGATGTATCCTAAACCCGTCGTCAATAATGGGATAACCTAAACCTACCAACCTCAGCTGGTTAGCAGGATTTCTTCCATTAACAGTTCTGCTTAGGACTTGGGATTTGTCGGGATTGTGTTGGGTTGTCTTTCTTGAGATCCATGGTGCAAAACTGTTTGCTGAAACAAGTGTAACCAGTGACATTACCCACATCTCACCAAACTAGGCATCGTCAAGTTCCAGCCAAAAAAAATAACAACAAGATGAAACTATATTTGAACTTTGAAAAGTGCTCCCTGGTGATGTACATCTAAACATTTCTATTGATCTGTTGATCTATTCGTTGTCATTCACCAAGGATCGAGCTGCCTTTCCCAGTCTTTCCTGCTCAATTGTCCACCTTGGCGGTACAACGAGTTATGAGTCATGATCCTCCAGACGGCTGGAAACGGTACACAGGCGGTGAGGGGTTTAAGCAAGCAGGCAACCCTGAACCGCCCAATTGTTCCTGTTTTTTGAGCTTTCCAGCTCGGTCAAATGGACCCATCATTTGAAACGAAGGCCGGGTTTTCTTCTGCGAAACAAGTGCCGTGCAAATGTGGAAACAACAACCGTCAATGTCAGAGGGGAAAGTTCAATATGTTTTTTAATGGTTAAAGCTCTTTAAACCTCAGCTGGAGGTTTTTCCCTTCTGAAGCGATTTCCAGATGATGTCAGTGCAGGCGACTTGGCATTCATCCTTCCTCTCAAATACCAAGCGCCGGAGCTTTCGACGAAGCAGCGCGAGATCTACGGGAGCCTTCGGCAGCGAGTTTGGAGCTCTTGGGGGTCTGGACATAACAATATCAATTGTAAAAAAAATATACACACCGTATTTATATACATTTTTATCATTTTTATGAAGATGATGATGAAACATGAAGACTATACATATACATATATATATATCATCATATCATATATTGATATGATATCTATGTATACTAGTGATTTTGAAGGGAAAACGGCTAAACGGTACTGCGACTCAGGCTGAACTTCAGGATGTTTGCACATCTTTCACCCAAGATGAATTCAAGTTTGTGGACAGAAGACGTCATCCCGTCACAGTCATGATAACTGAGAAAGGTACAAATTTGGGATAGTCTTCAAACACGTTTCGATGTGTTTTAAGTGTAGCTGTCAGTCCTGTAAAACTCCTATTTTTGAGATGTATTTGAAGCACCAGCAGTGGCTTCGGGCTTTGCTGCTCGCTTCTAAGGAACAAATATGCTCAAAGCGTCTTTCGGGCCGGGGGTCCCTCCATGCTCAAGGACTCACCACAGCTGGCAGAAGAAGCCTTGAGGCTGGGATCAGCATGGTTTGTGGCTACACACAAGGCAGAGTTTCCCATCACTTCTTCTTTATGCATTTTTTCCAAGTTCTGATCATTCCTTTGTCTCCGCTTTTGAAACATGGAGATGTGCGAATACCACACCGGTGCCTGGATACTGGTGCTTCCAACAAAGGGTCTTAAACATATTTACGTCCTAATTCAATGTTCCTGTCTGTTTGCTTCCCACATCCACCAAACACTGTCAATTCTACGTTAAGTTATTACGATTCAGCGAAAAATTGCATTTGGAATCCAGATCCGGGTGAGTGATGCGGTTTTGCGAGTTCTGCCCTCTAGATAGCAACAACAAAAACACGTCTTGTAAAGTTTCATCAACATATCTAAACAGAAATGGCAGTGCCACAGTCTGTTCTACCAATTTGAGCAATATATACTATGTTGACAATATAGATTCCTAAAAAAAAACTGTGCCATCTACTAAACAACACATAAACTTCCTGTATTGTTTGTTCATGACTGCTGGAAGTTGAAAATTTGTTTCAGGAAGCTGAAGTATTTGGACGACGACTTGAACAATGACCTGTCTGAGGCCGTGTTTCTCGGTGCCAGGGTAGGGTCTTTTAATAGGTCACACAAGTTTTTTCGTTGCGAATTGGTATCTCTTAACAAAGCACTTTGAGAACTTCCTAGACTTCTCTTTTTTTTTTGGTAATTGATAGTAAATATATGTAAATATGGATTTTGGTCACATGCCATTGGTGGTTTACCCAAAAGAATTGGGTGTATACCAGCTATACCATCCCCATTGGTTGCGCCAACTTCGAATGCCGGGGGATTCGAAGATGGTAAGGTTTTTTTCGTAACGCATTCCTGACTTGAATGATACAGGGCATGGGCAATCAGTGTTAAAAATCACTGCGTACTAAGCTGCCATAAGTTGTAAACATAAATACGAATAGGATTGTTCAAAGCCGAGCAGGACATATTTCCATTTACTGATCCGTAACTTCGAAAAAGGAATCAGTGGTGAAACGATGAAAAAAGCGGTTTTTTGTGCCCTCCAAACTGCCCAGGTTTTGCTTCATGAACTCGGTAGACAGGCATGTCTTGCGTAAAGCCGAGTTGCTGCCAAAGGATGGAGATAGCGTGGAGGTTGGGACGATGTCCAAAAGGGAAAAAAAGGTTTTGAAGTTTTGACTTTGAAAGATTTGGGTCCCCAACCTGCGAGAAATTTGGAGAAGTTTGGAACCAGGGCTCCTTTATTCCATCAACCAAACCAACCAAACCCTCCAACCCCTCCAAAGGTCGCGAAGGAACACTTGCGGCGTGCGTTTCTGTCGCATGCCACGTCGAATCAGTGGAACGTGGCTGCACCCATCAAGCCGATCCTTGGCATCTGTGATCAGCGAAGCACATATCAAGTCCTAAATTTTCAACCGGCAAATGAAGCGATGAGAAGCTCCAGGGGAACCAGCTGTAGATAACATTGAGTCAAAACTGGATGATGGTTGGATAGGGACATGCACTCTTGAATTTTTTCAGCTTGATTTATGCTGATTTCATTTCAATTCATTTCATATAGAGCCTGCTTGGAGATCTTCTTTTTTGGGAAGTGCCTTTCATGACCTCAACTGTGGACAGCAATAGGTAACAGAAAGTTGTCTTTGCGGCACGTGTCATCCAAGCCCTCCCAAGATATTTGGAAAGGTAATTCTAATGGAAATTCCACCTTGGAATCAGATATGATCCTGGTGATATTATTCTTATTATTCACTCCACACCAAAAAAAACACACAGCTCAGCTTATAAGACTTAAATCTGTTTAAGAGATGTTCACATGATGTTCATTCTTTATACAGACATCTCATGTTTGTTTCGGTAGATTCGGCACCAAAAACCATGGGGGTTGCAACCACCACCGGCCTCCCTGAGGACTGCACGTCTCCTCGGCCTCCTTGAAGAGCAGAATCTCCTCAGCTCTGATGTGTCGGAGCTGATGACCAGCATGCGACACTACGCAGAAAAGCAGCGTTTGCCCATGATGCGAACTTACAATGGTGACTTTTAGGTGGTTTGTTTCAAATGTTTTTTATTTTCACCCCGAAAATTGGGGAAATGATCCAATTTGACGAGCATATTTTTCAAATGGGTTGAAACCACCAACTAGTGACTTTATTTTGGCAAATTTTCAATTATTTTTTGGCGATATTTTGAATGGTTTCAAGAGGGTCACATTGTAAAAACATGTCTGATTCATTTTTGGTTTTGATTCCTCACTAATCTTGGAGTATGGTGCAGTTGCTTGTTTCAACAACTACTAAGGTTTGCGCTTTCGAATTTTGTACCACAACAACCAGAGATCCAACAAAAGGGACATCATCGAACTCTCTTAGTTCCACCCGGTGGCATCCCACATCGGAGCGCGAAAGCGGTTCCAGATCGCATCAAGTTTCGCGTGCTTGGATTTGACAGGATGGCTCCTGGTCTGCCAACAGTATCCTCCCAACGTCGTGGTTTGAAGCCGGCCAATCTGTGACAGTCACCTTACCATCCGCAACCTTCACATGGAGAATCTTCTGGTCCACCGGGATGACAGCGGTACACCAGGATAGGCCAAAATTGCCATCCGGGATTCCAGCAGCTGGTTGCACCGGAAAAAAAAGAAAAACCTGGGATGTGATTGTGCAGCCAGGGAATCCTCCAAAAAATAGCTGCTATGCATGTTTATATACCTAGAACCATAACAAAGGGGAGGATATTTATGAGTTTTTGTCAAGTGTCAAGAAAAAACAACTTGAGACTGGGACAAGTTTTGTTTTTTTCTGTGATATTGATATCCTAAAACAAAAAGGTACTGGGTGCTGGTGGGAACATCTCACTACAGCTAGGCAAATATTTCAGGTTTCACACCAAGCCAGCCATACTAACACCTCCCCAATGTCAACCCTATCCAGCAAATAAGGCCTTATGTTGGGATTATTAAGGGATCATGGTGGTTAAAAAAACCTTGGTTTTTTGCAGGGCCTTACTGTAAGAAACCCCATCATTGGCTCTTACCCCAAGGCGTGCGGCTGCAACGGCGAAGAAGCGCTGATGGCCTCAACCAACCAAGTTTGAGAACGCAATGCTTTTTTTTGACACTGAAAAAGTTACACAGTTGAGTCGTTGAGACTTGAGTTTTTGGAGCTTTTTTTTTTTGTTGAAAAAGCTGCATTTGCGAATTCAGTGCGTTTGTTTTTTTTCCACTCCAGATCTCAGCTTTTCAATGTGAGAAAAACCTCATATTGGATCCGGTCGGTGTTGGAAAGGAGCGATTTCTCCCGTTTGGACTCCAAAATCCCCGTGAAAAAAACAAGGGGGTGCCACTGTCTGAAATGCTTCCCCCCTGAAAAAAACAAGGAAAAAGCTGATTCTTCATCACTTATTTTGTCTTGAAAGAAAACCCCAACACTCGGAGGGCTCCAATTGTAGATAACTTCCAGCACCACCATCGATTGTACAAAATCGCCGATGTGGTAACCACATCGGCGCAGAAGTGATGACCACTTAGCGTCAAAAGTCAGCAACATCCGAAGCCGAATAAGATGTTGGGTAGTTGCGGGGTAGAGTCAATAAGATGTTGCTTTTGAGAGACTATGGCAGGGTAGTTTTTGAGAGGAGTGTAAAACTGAGTGTGACGACAATCTTTGAGAACCACCTATGAAGTCTTGAAAGAAACGCATCAGTTGTAGAAACCTTTGTTTCGGCTTACCATCGTCTTCAGGTTGCAAAGGTGTAACCCTGTTTGAGTGATAAATCTATCACCAGCGCATCGAAAAGAAGCCGGTCCATTTTGTCAGCTCTTTTGTGTCTGTAGGGATTGGTCAGGAATAGGGGGTCAGAGTAAGAGATGTTTTTTCAGTTTACAGACCCATTGACTTTTTAAGATTCTTTTTAGAGTCCACTTTCAACACAAGGATTCAACACTTGAGCCTCGTAGGATGCTTGGAGCTTGTGCCTGTGGAGGGGCCCATACAGGTCGAACCCGGTGAAAAGATCAGTTGTGGGTATTTTGGTGATGTAGAGAAATGGATAGGAGTGTGTGTCGCATGCTATGACGATGCAAATTACCAAGGGAGACATGGAGAGGTGAGAAATGTAAAAAAATAATAAATCAGCATCCGAGAGAAATGAAGGAGAGAGGATGGACAGAAGGAGGGTGGAAGGAAGGAAACGGCAAGAGACTACCTTTCATATAGCAAAAGCTCCGTAGCTAGCGGTGTTTTCTTCGATTCTATCACAGCAGCATTCAAAGCCGACCAACAACCAACAACAACTCTGCTATTTGCAGTATTTCTAGATGCCCAAAACTCAAAACAGACATTGTTGGCTCACTTTTTCCTGCCAATGGGGATGGGACAAGATGCCAGATAATTCACAAACTTAGGTATAACGTCCATTTTTGTGTGACTATTGCCGCCACCAAATTCTTGAGCAATACTTAGGAGGAAGCCGTAGAGGCTTATGCATCTTACCTACCAAAAGATTGGCCCCTCGGTGCAGGTAGATTTTGATTCTCCTTGTTTAGAATATAAAACAAAGGTTCTGAGGCAATTTTTGTTTGATCCGTAAGGTTAAGCTTTTTTGATCCCCTACCTGTGTCCAAGAGATAAGACTGGTCAAGATGAGAGTGGTGAAAATTATGTCATCATTGTCATCATCGGGGACAGTCTTCATGCATATCTTTGTGGCCATAATGAACTCATTAAGAACCTCATTTTGTCCTACCACTTGAAAGTTTCTCATGGAACAATCCTCCCAAAATCATCAAAGATGTGCACTCCTGTAAACTAACATAGGAATGAAAAATGGACCTGGATAGAAGATGTATTTCCTATTGAACATGGGGGATATTCCAGCCAGCTATGTTACTTTACCAGAGGGTAAAGTCTCTGAATTATCAAATCTGAGAAGATCTCCCCCTTTGGAGGTGTCAGGATGACAATCAGGTAACTCTCCAAGCAGGTTTCAGGGGAAAAATTTGTGGGAAGCATCGAAGGTATCATGGACTTTTCCTGCTTCTGTTCTTGTCCTTCACCCATCAGAGCATTGAGCGAAAAATAGCTCCAAACTTTTTCTCGCCGCAGTTTGGATGTGTGTTTGCCCATGATTTTCTGACCTTGGAAGCTTTCAATATGAATCACCAACGTGTGGATTTCTGTTTCGGTAGTACAGGTCCTGTGTGCACCTGTACAGCAGCGGTACGGATCCCTGGCATCCCTGGGATCAGGATCAAGCCAATAAGAAGGTTCAGTGATACGATGAAGGCACCAATTGCAGGTAGAGTGTTCATGACTTTTTGCAACAGTCTGCAAGTATATTGGCCTTTCTTCTAACCAACATATGATTTCAGCCCCCATGATTTTCACTGCTTGATAAACTGAGGCAGCAAAAAGCACTTCATCCACACCTCCCCTGACTGTACCACCAGTGCCTCGGAGTCCAACAATTGTGTTTGATGAGATGGAGGGACCTGGTTGTTTGGGGGGGGGGAATTGTTGTTGGAAACATGTAGCCTCCCTAAAACTAACAGCAAGTTGGCACCTGAAGGATAGGCCTTTTGCCCCGAAAAGGAAAGGATCATCTTCCAACCATCCATTTTCAGGTGCGAAAATGTCATGTTAGTTTTAGGGTTCGGGTCGTATTTTTTTCGTAGATCCTGACTTCCCAGAACTCGTGGGAATTTATATATATATATATATATATATATGAGCAGTGATCAAAACCCACCAGAGACATGAACCATGAGATGCTGGATGGTTAATAGGGGTAGGTCATCTATGGTCCTTGAATCTGGAGCCAGATTTTGCTTAGATTGAGGCGGAGACAGACGGCAGCGAGCCGCCAGGCACTGGACGGAAAGAACCTGGAATTCGAACGAAAATCTGGGATAGCGACCGAAAACCACGGAGTTTGGGCCCCCCAAAATGGTAGGAAAAAGTAAGGGGAATCTCTGATTTCAGGAAAATCTAGGTTGGTGAATGTTGGTGAAATATTATAATTTGGCCAGACTCATTGTGATACTGTTGATGGAAGAAATCCTGCACCAGTCGATATGGTAAATATCCCATCATTTACAGGGTTTTATACATCCCAGGTGGTGGAGGATTTCTTCCATCAACAGTATGTCACTTACAATATCAAAATGAGACTCTAAGCATAGCAAGTCCATTGATGGATTACGGCGAAGGAAGAGTCTTGAGTCTTGAGTAAGTCCACTGGAACACCTGTTCACTTGTCTTCTTTAAGCATTGAGTCCTGAGTGTTTGCTACCTACTCTTCTCATCTTCGTGGAGGATTTACCAAAAATGCAAACTTGTCTACAAATTCCTATGGGCTGATGGCAATTATTTAGTGAACAAAGATGAGATCAGTGGATCAGACAGAAGTGAAACAATCTCTGGGAGCAATCCTTCATGCCTCAGACATCTGCGAGCGCTTCGAGCAGTGGGAGGAATGGGACGTGCACCACTTAGCGTCCAGGGAACTGGACAGGTTGGTGGATGGCGTGAAAGCGACCCCAGGGGACCCTTAGAGATCGTCGTTTCTTCCCCATTTTTTTCTGCTCAAAATGACTTATGAGAAGCTGCAGCTATGAGTTATTTCACCACTTACAATCACCGCTGATTGCTGATTTGGATTCCTGCCACTGATGGCCGGACTAGGTGATTTGCAAAGAGAAACAGCGCAGACCATATCCATAACATGTTTGGCCAATGAGATCCGCGAAATCATATGAAATCATATGAAACCATTTCTATGTTGAAGTTGGATGTGCTCCAGTTCCAATGGAAGAATGGACAGTGAGTGGGGCTTCTTTCGAGTTTTTGTTGGTGGATCATAACAACATCAGTGTTGTACCCAACTGTATTCCAGAGAAGTGTTGAGAAACAGCATCCAGCTTTGATCAATTTCAAGGGCGTAAGCCTGAACTTTAGCCTGTAATTTTTTTCGCAGTTTTCTCGACTTCTCTCTGGTCTTTTTCCAGCAATTTGTTTTGTAAGGTAACCACCTTAACTGTAACTCAAAAGTGCGAATGATTGAAGCCATGCATACATCATGTACAAACGGAGTTCCCTGTTGCTTTTATTGACCTTTAAAGAATTTCGCCCTTGAGGCGTCGACCCCTTTATGGAAGCATGCAATGGCTGGCAGTTGCGCTTCTTGACATCGAAAAAAAACCCGCCAGCGTTCGGAACTTGAAAGTGAAAATCCCTACAAAAAGAGTGTCTTGTGATACCACATAGGGATTGTTTACAATAAATGGGTGAGATTTCCTACCACTAGGTACCAAAAGAAAGATAGAAGTGATACGCTGGTTGATTCACACAAAGCAAGGTCACAAGGTTGGCAATGCTTTGGGCCAGGGTGGACAGGAGTGCAATAGCTCATTATAGCTTCATGGGCAAAATAGAGGAGAATCATTTATAGAATAAAATTTTCTTCGGGATGAAATACGCCTATTTTAGGGACTTAAGCATGAATAGCAGTGTTTTATCTAAGATAGCAAGATAGCCCAAACATGATTTACCTCCACAGTTTTGAGCATCTTGTAGTACAAAGGAGTCTAGTTTCCTGCGCTAGGCTGCTACGCTAAACGCTGGTGGAGGTGGTGTTCTGCACCACAGCTACAACTGTAGGTTATAACAACAACAACAACAACAGCAACAACAGCAACAACAACAGCAACAACAACAACAACAACAACAACAACAACAACAACAACAACCACAACAACAACAACAACAACAACAACAACAACAACAACGACAACGACAACGACAACAACAACAACAACAACAACAACAACAACAACAACACAACAACCACAACGACAACGACGACAACGACGACAACGACGACAACAACAACCACGACAACAACAACAACAACAACAACAACAACAACAACCACAACCACAACCACCACCACCACCACCACCACCACCACCACCACCACCACCACCACCACCACCACTACCGCCACCGCCACCACCACCGCCACCGCCACCAACCAACCACCAGAGCAGCAGCAGCAGCAGCAGCAGCAACAGCAACAGCACATAACAGCCACGGATAGAAGCAAATATCTTCAATTGTGTATGGGACTACAAAGACATGTTGCAAAGGTTGCAGGGAAGTTAGTTGAGCGCTTTGCAGATGGACTTCAAAGGGCCACCTCACTTCAAGGGCTACTCCTCGCCTGATGGCCAGCCACCGCCCCATGGCCTCGCAAAAAGTGAGGTGCTTCGCAAAGGTCAAATTCTTCCCGGATTGCGGGGAGTCATCGTTGCCAACAATGCTCTTGGAACAGCCCATCCACGCTCCTCCTCCCTGTTGTTGACTCTTGCCTGAGGAAACCCGAATGGTCTGTTATTCAAACTGAAACCAAAACACTTTTGCTCAACAGCGGTTTTTTTACATTTGACATGACATTGCCTCTCAGCTCAAATGACCCAAGACAACAAAGACACGCGTCTGGAGCATTTTAGTTGGAAAGTCTGGTCAGCCATGTTGTTTGTGAGAAAGCCGATTGATCAACAAGCAAAGAAAGTCTGGCTAGACTGTCCAGTATACTAAAATAGTTTACAAAGTGAGAACCTGCATGCTATCACCATCATGATGCACCCAAATGTCGACGCAAGCAGAAGCATCACAAACAGTCCAAGCAAACGATGCTGCACAGAGTGGTCTTGAAGTTGAGTCAGCAAGAATGGGAAGATCAAAGTTCTGAGCTGGAAGCCCTTGCTTTGATTGTAGTACTTTTGCCAAACCTTGCACCTAGATCTGAAAAGTGCGCACGAGAAGCCATGGTATGTGCTCCAAAATTGACAAGAAACAGCAAACCATTGAGTCTGATGCCACTGGTAGTATTGACGCCAACATTGCTGACCTGAGAAAGTCTTCCTGTGAAGCTACCCTCAAAGCTAAAGCACGTGTGGACAGCACAACTGCCGTAATGACTTTCCTGAGTCCAACACGATAAGCCTCAAACTCTTCAGGTGATGCCCCTTGATGCATGGCAAGTTCGAAGGAAAAGTTGTCACAACGCAGGCACAAAAACACGGTCCTGGCGGCGGCTCTGGCACAGGTGGCCTTACTCCGAGAATGGGTCAAAGTGGCTGTGGACTTACTCTTCCTATAATTCATCTGTATAGGGAATTGCTGCAGATACCAAGGCAACGGCGGTGCAGATGGTCCTGCTGCCTGCGGACTACTGTCCAAAGCAATTTTTTCTCCAGGCACTTATATATGGAACTTCCTCTATCATTTTCTGCCAACGAAACACAAATCTCGAGAGCTTCCATAAGCACTCTTCAGTAGATCCCACTCAATTTTTGTCTTGGAGCCATTCTCCTTTGAATCAGGATGACCTGTTTCTTGTGCATGTCAGACCAGCTTTTGAAGAAACGCCAATCTTCTCATTTTCGAGTCTAGATTATGGATTTTCGGTCTAGGTTATATACTTGCAAGTTTCTCCAAAGCCGTAAAGTCTGCGTATTCCACTAATCTCAACAACAGCTCTAAATAATTCCAAGAAAAAACGTGGCACGCGAGAGTATTCTAAAAAACATCCCGGCAGATTTAAAACCGCGCCAGCGTTTCAATACACTCAAATTTGACGCAAGCACAATTCACTGCAATTTCCAATGGAAAATGCATATTTGTCAGGTATGGGAAAACAGGAATTAGTGAAACAAAGTGGATTCAAAATCTGCTGTTTCTTCTCGAAATGCTGTAAATACGTGTAAACACCACGTTAAGATCAGCAAGTATCTGGCTTTTTGAACATCGTTGTTCGGCTCACAGACTGCACCAAATCATCTAGATGCCAACAGTTTCCAGCCCTGAGAATTCTCTAGGGTGTCATCAATGAATCAAGTGCGTGTTCAAGCGGATGTGATAACACTTGTGTACTCTCAATTAGCCAGCAAGAATTCTGGCAGTAGCGTATCAAGGACGTGTCATAGTGCACTTGAGAATAATCAAGCGTAGTACCAAGTCAAAGCGAAGATTCTCTGCCGCAGGATGCGAGATGTGTGCCCATGAGTTTGGACGTGGTTGGCCCACCCAATCCCGGCCAACTCCACCCCAAGTACACCAAAACTGTGGTTTAGCAGAAAACCTAAAACATCACAAACACCTGGGTTGTTGCATTGCAAAGATTGGACAGAAACAAAGACTCTTTACTATCAATTTTGTACTCTGAAAGGGATTCCATATTGCTATCTCTGATTTTTGCAGGATTTTGAATAGCACTTGTTCATGCTGATAAGGACTCTGCCTTCCAAGTTTGGGAGTTTGACTGGGATTCCACATTCTACGCTTTGCACTAACAGGTTTATGCAGCAAGCGGAAGCTTTGACAAGTTGACAAGGACCCTGTGCCACGTTGCTCCCTGAACCCCCATCTGCAAGTTCCGAAATCTCAAACGGATTCTGCATGGCAAGTGATCAATGCATATTGCAAGCTGAAACATTCGGACAGCACATATTTTTACATGAGGCGGACGAGTCTTATGGATCATTCTCTCAGAACCTCATAGTTAAACTAACTATGGGTGACAACTGTTGTGTGGGGGATGGCACCAACACAAACAGAAAGGTTAGATCTCTGATTGATAGACAACCCACCCAATCAGGATACTAACAAAAACTAAAACCGCAGGTTGTCACAGACAAACCTGGGTAAATAGTTACGATCCCTAGTTCGTGACCCATCACCTCGCAGAGAGGATCAGGGGGGGACGGTGGGAAAGAAAAAGATCAAGATATCTTGAGCCAAAATTATTTGGTTCAAGATATCTATCACAAATGTTTCAGAACACATGAAGACCCTACCCAACCAACCTGCATGTCATGTGTGTTAAGAAACATTCGGACAGCACATATTTTTTCACATGAGGCGGACGAGTCTTATGGATCATTCTCTCAGAACCTCATAGTTAAACTAACTATGGGTGACAACTGTTGTGTGGGGGATGGCACCAACACAAACAGAAAGGTTAGATCTCTGATTGATAGACAACCCACTGTTAAACTACCCACTGTTCTGAGAGAATTCTTGGTCTAAAGACGCAAGGAAGCCTGCTCTTGATGCTTCACAAGGAAAAACTATATCTGAAAGAATCCAATGTTGGTCTACTGTCCACTGGTCTTGTAAGCCACAGCGAGACAGGCCATCACTGGGATTGGACGAGGAGTCAATCCACTCCCACCAAACACGTGTGCTCAAGCGGTGCAACGTCAGATGTGTAGCTTGGACTATCTCATGGACATCTTCCTGAGGGCTTGTGCCACGGACAAGTGCCGCTACAGCACTTTCATTGTCTACCCACCAGAGTACATCACAGTTGGTGAAAGCTTCGCCAAAATGGATTGGAACTACCAGGCCACAAACCACAGATCGATCTCACTCTGGGGGACGACACAGGTACCGCCCTGAGGAGTCTCAGTGAGACCAAAGACGACCCAACCTAGGCGAAGTATGCCATTCTCAAAGGATGCGTCAGTGTAGCAACGAATCAACGGACGGAGTCGAGGAAGGACGGTGATATCTCGAGGTTGTGCATCTCGAACAACTGCAAGGAGGATGTGCAAGGTATGCAGGTCAGCACTATCAAGGGTAGATGTGATCTTTTGTTGGCATCGAGTCAAAAGAGGGCCAGCAACTTTCCCAATGTGACCTGCACATTGGCTAAACATCCAATTTAGGTCTCCTCGAATTTTACCTGCATCGTCAGAGCTGAGGCACTTCGTTTGAATACAAGTGGCGAGCTTCTGGAGGACCTTGTTACGAGTAGAATCCTTAGGCTGGAATCGTAGAACACCTGATGATGTAACTTCTCCCAATTGCACAGCAGTACCGAGATAGTGACGATTCTGGGAAGGACGGAAAGTCTTTGCTGGTTGAGGTCCAGCTCCCATTGCGGTAAAGATGAACTGCAAACTGCGTTGGGAAAGATCTCGGTCGCAGACACACTCAACGGAAAGTTCATCGTCAAAGTATGCCGCTGTGAGACCATAGAGACAACGTCGAGTTGCAGCGATACCAAGCTGGGGATAGCGATTGAAGGCTACCACAGCAGACTCCAAGCCATAAGCCAATCCAAACAGTTCCATGAACTGCCATCCTCCCTGAGGAGGCCAAATGGCGATGACTGATATACTCCTTGGTGTTGGTCACAAACAGGAAGTCCTCGATAGGCATCTGGTAAGTCATCTGTGGCGATACGAGCATCCAGCCAGGGGTACTTATCAAAGTCTTGCGGTGATGCAATGTCCAAAGCTAAAAAGAGCTGTTGGAAGACCGTGGCAATGTAGTCTACATTGACCGTGGATATGGTCTCTTGCATACTGGTGTTACTGTTGTGTAAAGTACGCCTTGCATTGTCGATGACTCGATGTTTGCCACAAGGTTGAACATGGAGAAAACGTTCCAACGGACGCCATCCGCCAACACCATACTTGCCATCCATGAAAGCTCTACTATGTAGTGGTCCACAAAAGTGTTTCTTCTGCTCTGATTCTGTGGCCTCCCAAATCTCCTGGGCGAAGCGAGGAGGACCACGGGCAACAATCTCATCGACAGCTTGCTGAGCTGATGCTCCCAGCCATCCAGTTAGGTCAGGGTCTGCTTTAGGTGGTATAGGACGAAACACACCGGATGCAGGAATGGTTCCCACGATAGGATAGCCCTTGATCAAAGTGTCAGGCCAGCGAAGGAGCACAGTAAGGAAAGCAACAAAGGCTGCATTCTTGGTTTGAGCCACTCGATGGGATGCTGAACACCGATGAGGACTCAATGCTGATTGAAGAGGCTTCAAAGCTGCAACAACTGAACGTAAGATTTGTCGGTCACGATGTGAGCGAGCTGGAAGGAACTGCTGCCAAATTGCGATTGCATGGACAACAAAACCGACATCAGGCTCAGGCCATTCGCGAGGTGCAAAGGGTGCGTCAACATCTTGACTTTCGAGGATGTGTCGATCTGGTCCAAGTCCTGGTGGAAGAAGATGATCGAGTCCTCTTGACGATGTGCCCGGATGCCTTTCCCCACTAACACCCGCAAATATGTGAGTTCTTTCCCTAGAACCCAAAGGTACAGGGCCAAGTAGCTGCCATTCTTCACCCCGCATTCTTCGCCAAGCTGAAAATGCCTGCAGACTCCACAAGTCACAGTGTGAGAGTCGTTCTGCAGTCAATGTCCAAATGCTCGGTGCCAAGGTGATGTCGGGAAAGCAACTCTGCATTTGGGTGGTAATAGAATTAGCATCGAGGAGATCAGGGAAGACCTGCAAGCGGCCCGGTTCCCAGACCGTACCCTGCAGGCGTGCTGATAAGCTGGTCTCCTCAAAGTCGCAGAGGGGGTACGAAAGCTTTGTCGCCAGCAACTGTGGGATGAAGCAAAGTACTGCCAAAATGGTCGGGATGTGAAATCCGTTACCAATGAATGAGTTTTTCATTGCTGATGAACGTCTGGTCGGGCCATTGCCAGCTTCCACAAGTTGTGCCGGCCATCCCATCATTTGAGCTCGTTCGTCTGGGTAAGGTGCTTTCCATTCAGGGCCCCTCCAAAGCAAAGATCCTTCCTCATATGCACTGGGGGGAAACCGTCGACTGTCAGCGAAGAACCTTGAAGCTGCTTCGGCTGAAACACTCCTGACGCGATCTGATGGATGCCAAAACTCTCTGGTAAATGGATGCATAGCACCTTTGCCAGCAGCTTGAACCATTTGAGCTGGGTCGAAAAGCGGTTGGAAACCCTGATGAAAGAAAACACGTGGTGGGATTGGTTTCTTTCCTTTAAAGGCCAACACAGGAATCCCAGATCCCTGGCCGGCCTCCCAACTCCAGTCATCAGGTGGAAGCATTGCGGTTGTGATGCCGCCTTTGGAGCTACCTAGCCAGTAGAAACGGTTTCGGTGGGTCCAACCACATTGACTAGCACACACTTTGACGGGAGGGAAACCTAACCACTCATTGTATTGCTTAAGGACTTCAGGTGGCATAGAAGCAACGTTTTCAAGGAGGCAAAGCACTTCTGCAGCAGGAGCTAACTTTTCCGCCAAAGCCTTGAGTCTACGGATTTCAGTAGGTTGCCAAGAGCGATCATCAAGTAACCCTTGGCGGCCACTGTTGAGCTCGCTGTTTCCCTGACATGGTGACCCTCCGCCAATGAGCACACCTCGAACATCACGTCGCTGAAAGAACGGTTGCAAGGTGCTTTCATCTATAGCTCTGGTTGCGGGACACCACTTCAAAGCTCAGCAGCCGGTTTGCGCTTTGTCTCAGGCTCTTGGACGACCCCCTGCATTGATGGTGTCTTCCAGTCAACGTGGTGCTGCCGAAGCTGCTGGCCACTGTTGTCTCATCAGGCTTGCCATGGTGCCCCTGGTAAGCATATCATTACGCCATAGCCGTGCTCAGGTCCATCATGAGAACCTCTTTGTTGTGCTTGTCCCTGGTCGGCCAGTTTCCAGCCCAGGACCATGCAACCGCCAAGGTACGAAGTGCGAAGTAGTAGTCGATCACACTCTTAATCTCCGTCACCTGTTCCTTGGCAAAGGCAATCTTAGCATCACCTTGAAGTAGGACTTCTTCATGAGCTTTCGGTAAGGAGTGCGTCAGGATGGACTTCACCTTCCTGCATTCCACTTAATGTCATGGTGAACTTTTTGAACTCCCGGTACACCGGGGTTGGAAGTGAGTCCGCCGGGTCAACGAAAGCTTCCCAACGAATGCCGTACTTCTTGTCCCAGTCTCGGTTCAGCTGCTGGGTAGTAGACTCCGGCAACGGCTGGTCAGGGTCATCTGCCACTTGTTGCACTTGCAGTGATTGCTTCAAAGCCTGGGACCCCGCCAAGTAGGCCGACTTGAATCTGGCTCCTGCAATCCTATCGGTCTTGTAGGAGGTGATGGAGATGAGTTCTGACAAGCTCTTCTCCCAATCACTTGCAGTGACAAGATAGACGAAATCGTCAAGGGTGGAGATTTTGTGGACCTTGGTGAACTCCTCGATCCATGCCTTATGAAGATTCGCTCCTTCCAGGCACGCCAAAAGGCCTCTGTCGTCGCTGAGTACATCTATCTTAGAGAGACTCATTGAAACAGACAAGAGGATGGGCAACCAGGTCTTGAGGTGGTCAAGCTGCATGCTGGAGGTATTGACACTCACAGACTACATCCTGCTCATGAGAACCTGCATCAAACCTGAACCTGGGCATGAGAAATACTAAATACGAAAACTGAAACAAAAGGAACATGCCAAACATGAGACTCACATCTAAGACGGCAGCTGCATTTTCACTTCTAATACTTCCATCCTGCGAAATCTTGGCGTGCCGCCATCAAACTACGTGGCATTCGGGCTAGACATCTCTGACAGGTGCGATCATGCACCAAGGTAGAAAATCCCGTGCCCTCGCTCTTCGGCAATTGGGCAAAACGATGATCTCTACACCCCGTAGTATCTCCAGGAACCTCGCTCTGGACATGGCTTTGTTCAGGACCAGGGGAGTTGTGGAGGTGATTTCCCACAAATCTTCTGGTTGGAGGTCAAGGGATGGTATCAAAAAGTGCTGTGACAGGGCCTCGTTCTTGAAGTAGTCAGCAAGGATCGCACACAGGCTGAAACCTTGCGAACGTACATCTGGTAGACACCATCCAAAGCCCGGTCTGCTGCCCTGCTTCCTTGCTTTTCCTTTTCTGCAAAAGAATTCCAACAATCCATCGTGCCTTTGGATGTACTTGCTGCGTTGAACGTGTTCAAAACGAACACACGACACCGCAATCATCAGCAAGAACGAAACCAGCAGTTGGTGGGTGCCCTGGAGCCCCGATGCCCATCGGAGAAGGTTGAGGAACTCCCATGGCGCTAGTTCGGTGGCTTGAGAACCTTGGTGATTTGCTGCATGAAGCCGCCACGGAGCCACCAGCCAATGGTCCATGGGGAAGTCAGCTCCCAAAGCCTTCTGCCACCAGAGCATAGCCAAAAACTGTGATGACGCCGCCGTCGGTCCTCCTTGCCCAACTTGACGTAGAAAGCTAGCCAATTGCATGGCTGCATAACGTCTCCACCTCCTGAAGGCCGCAAGAAGAGCTGAGAGACGTCCAAGGCTCAACCTGGATGCGTTCGCCATCATAGTATCCTTTGTGGACTGCAGCACCAAGGGGTCCTCCAACTCTGTCCATGTCACTCCAAGCTTGTGCAGGTTGACCACTTCTTCCAGAGCCAATTGAAAGATGGCATCTATCTTGGTTTGAATGGCCACTGTCTCCTTGACTTCCGCATCTGATGCAGCTAACTTCACTGTAGTGACGGGTGGGCCTGCACTACCTTCTGCAATAAGCCGCTTCACACGAAGCAATGCTGCTGAAGACGAAGACTGTGCTTCACGTAGTGTAAGGCCAGGGGATCGATAGGCTGATTCCCTTTCCATCACCAAGTTCTTGGTCAGCCTCTTCTGAAACTCAGTAGCCCTGCGGGATGATAAAGTCCAGAATGTGGCCAGCTGCATAGCGACATCCGGCTCCAACTTCTCCTGAATGAAAGACTCCACCTCAGTGACAAACTCCGTTGATGAGGTCCAGGTCTCAACACCAGTCGCCGAGAGGAACTGCAAAAGGACTCCCGGCTTTTGCTTCACCAAGTCAAGAAGCTCCGGGTCCATCTGCGGCAGGCCGGCTTCAGCGCCGGAGGTGTCCCTCTCTTTCCAACCACTGGAGGACGAGGTCCAAGGGCTCTCCCTCTTGTTGGAGGATCGATGCTGGGATCTGGATCGGCGCCGGGAACGATTGCCATGTTCCATCGGCATCTTCATAGCCGTAGACCTCGATGACCTCTCCCGGTGGTGCTGCGGCATCGTGGGCAGCTCGAGAAGCACTCCAAGAACGACCTGCCCGAACACAGTCGGGACAGACTCGCTGCTCCTCGTCGCAACTGCGACACAAGGCACCCAAATCTCCTGGAAGGCACGACTCGCACCAGCTGTGGGTCCACACACCACACAGCAGGCACGGAGAAATGCCGTGGTCGAGATCCGGGGCGTCCGTCGCCCTTGTTGCCACCGAGCAGGCCGCCCTCGCCAACGTGGAGTCAATGCGGTGCTCCTTTGGCAGGTCACGTGCCCTTTGACCAGGGTGGAGCACGGCCCAAGCCAAGGAGTTCTCCACCAACTCACGAAGGTCGAAAGGCCGAAGTGGCGTAGCCATGCCACTCAAAAGAAATAAAATCAAGATATCTTGAGCCAAAATTATTTGGTTCAAGATATCTATCACAAATGTTTCAGAACACATGAAGACCCTACCCAACCAACCTGCATGTCATGTGTGTTAATAAAACGTCATGTTCTAGTTGCAATGTGCAACGTTGAAAGTTTTGCAAGTTTTTAACCATGGCGGATTCAGTGCAAGTGTTGGCTCAGAACAGACACAGCATCCTCTGTCCCGCCTGGTTGTCGGGCCTGGCAATGCAACCAATGGAGTTTCAGGCATTTCAACATCAGTTTCAAGCACGAGACAGGGCAAAGTTTCAAACAGGCTCGTTTCGCGTCAAATTGGAAACGTCTGCACCAAGGCTCCTGAGGAAAAGGTAAAGTGAGGTCGCAGCTGCTGCATCGGTGCAAAGTGATGGTATATCTGCATTTCCCCTTAAAGACAAACAGAGAGGTAGATATCAACTTCGATTCAATCAAACTATATCGATCCAAATTAGAATAGTGACAATACGACGTAGTAGTATCAGTAGTAGTAGTAGTAGAAGAAGTAATAGTACTACTAGTACTACTAGTACTACTAGTACTACTAGTACTACTAGTAGTACTAGTAGTAGGTTAGTAGGTTAGTAGGTTAGTAGGTTAGTAGGTTAGTAGTTAGTAGTTCGTAGTTAGTAGTTAGTAGTTAGCAGCTAGTAGATAGTAGTTAGTAATTAGTAAGTAGTAAATAGTAGTTAGTAAGTAGTAAGTAGTAGTTAGTAAGTAGTAGTTAGTAAGTAGATGTAAGTAGTAGGTAGTAAGTAGTAGTTAGTAAGTAGTAGGTACTAAGTAGTAGGTAGTAAGTAGTAGGTAGTAGGTAGTAAGTAGTAAGTAGTAAGTAGTCGGTAGTCGGTAGAAGCAAGTAGCAGGTAGTAGCAAGTAGCAAGTAGTAGCAAGTAGTAGCAAGTAGTAGCAAGTAGTAGCAAGTAGTAGCAAGTAGCAAGTAATCCAGTCAGCAAGTAAGCAAGTAAGCAAGTAAGCAAGTAAGCAAGTAAGCAAGTAAGCAAGTAAGCAAGTAAGCAAGTAAGCAAGTAAGCAAGTAAGCAAGTAAGCAAGTAAGCAAGTAAGCAAGTAAGCAAGTAAGCAAGTAAGCAAGTAAGCAAGTAAGCAAGTAAGCAAGTAAGCAAGTAAGCAAGTAAGCAAGTAAGCAAGTAAGCAAGTAAGCAAGTAAGCAAGTAAGCAAGTAAGCAAGTAAGCAAGTAAGCAAGTAAGCAAGTAAGCAAGTAAGCAAGTAAGCAAGTAAGCAAGTAAGCAAGTAAGCAAGTAAGCAAGTAAGCAAGTAAGCAAGTAAGCAAGTAAGCAAGTAAGCAAGTAAGCAAGTAAGCAAGTAAGCAAGTAAGCAAGTAAGCAAGTAAGCAAGTAAGCAAGTAAGCAAGTAAGCAAGTAAGCAAGTAAGCAAGTAAGCAAGTAAGCAAGTAAGCAAGTAAGCAAGTAAGCAAGTAAGCAAGTAAGCAAGTAAGCAAGTAAGCAAGNAGTAGAAGTAGAAGTAGAAGTAGAAGTAGTAGTAGTAGTAGTAGTAGAAGTAGAAGTAGAAGTAGAAGTAGTAGTAGTAGTAGTAGTAGTAGTGGTAGAAGTAGTAGAAGTAGAAGTAGTGGTAGAAGTAGAAGTAGGAGTAGAAGTAGAAGTAGTAGTAGTAGTAGTAGTAGTAGAAGTACGTAGAAGTAGTAGAAGTANGTAGAAGTAGTAGAAGTAGTAGAAGTAGTAGTAGTAGTAGTAGAAGTGGTAGAAGTAGTAGCAGAAGTAGAAGTAGTAGTAGTAGTAGTAGTAGTAGTAGTAGTGGTAGAAGAAGTAGCAGAAGTAGAAGTAGTAGTAGTAGAAGTAGTAGAAGTAGTAGAAGTAGTAGTAGTAGTGGTAGAAGTAGTAGAAGTAGAAGTAGTGGTAGAAGTAGAAGTAGGAGTAGAAGTAGGAGTAGTAGAAGTAGTAGTAGTAGTAGAAGTACCAGTATAGCAATCTTATCAACTGTGGCAGAAGTGGTTTGCGTGGGACTAACAGTATTTGGTGACTTTGAAGTCTCACTTTGCGTCGCTCTGCATTCGACGGTTCATGTGTTTTGCATCCTAGGGTTGCGCTGGATCCGCGTACTCTTATTTTGTTTAGCTACACATGGTTATGCTGGATCAATGTATTCTTCTGGTGTAAAGGCTTCTATTTCAACGTCTAGTGCAAAATAGCGTGCTCTTAAAAGCGCACGGCACAAAGCTTTCTGGCGTAAAAGATGTTTGGTTTTAGTACGGTAATTGTATGGTCAACAGAACGCCACTCAACATCGGAGCATTCAACTACAAATCATGCAAATTCACAACGTGTTGTTCTTTTGCTGCTATTTGCTGTTTTGGTCGTGGGTGTTTGTTGTTGATTTGTGATGGTGTTGTAGCTGGTGGTGGTTTGTGGAGGCAAATCCTTTCTTTGACTTTCTCGCTGAAACTTCCGCTTGAGGCTATCCACCATGATTTTAATGCTCACATCATGGCGCCACCCCAAGAAAAACATTTCAAACGCAAAGTAGTTCATGTGAAGAGCCATCATGCAAATTGCCGCATCTGCTGCTGGTCCTCAGCATCTGCGCTTTCCTGGAGGAAGTTCATTTTCAGAGATCCAATTCGCAACGTGTTTCAAAGTGTCAGTGTTTGAAAGATGCAGCATTGTTCAGTGCTTTGCACAGCAGCCCCCTTTCATGCACATTTCACTTGTAAATGTGCAAGCTCTGGCATTGCTTAGGAGTTTAATTCACAATCGATCACCGCCGTGAATAAAGTATGACTCTACAGCCTTGTAAAAGTGTATTCTGATATGATTGCAACACTTTGGCAACATCTTGCACTCTAGCTGCTGCACTCTCTTGCGGATTACGTCCCACAAATACCGTTCATTGTAAATAATAAAGCAGTGCGTGTGTGTGTGTGTCTATACATTGTGATCATAATATATAACGACTATGTCTGGGCAATTTAGCTTCAATTGAAAATTGAAACGAGACTTAATGCCAGTTTGGGAGCATTCCCCTACGTACCAAGCCACCATTTGGGGTGACCTCTGGTCTTTGTAGAGGCCCCATTGATTACTATTGCAATTCCAAGCTGGAAGCTGGGTCTCAGCGTCTCAGCTTCCCAATCATTTCCAAAACCATAACTTCATTTCCAGCGTGTCATCTGATCTTTCCGAGCCAACATGCTCGTGTCATCAGCAGCCAGCCGAAGCTTTCTGCAAGGACAAAATGGTTTTCACTGAAATTACATCCTTGGTGTTCTTCCAATGTATGAGATGATATATATATATATATATAATATATGTAGTACAGATTCGTATTCTATAGATACTATTGTTCAGATCATGTAGTATAGATCATAGAGGCGGAGATATCAGGTGCCATCTTTGAAGAATAGTAAGTTTGTGACCAACTGTGGACACAACCCAAACCGCGGCTTACCGACTGCTTTGTGGGACATCGATTATTTGCATCCAGGAAATTCAATGTTGCACCGTTGCACCTTTCAGAGCGGAACCCTTCTTGGAGGTCCGCTGCACTTTCAAAACTTTTAACGATGTGTACACGGTGTACGGTGATCAAAAACAGATTGGATAGCATTCTCCAGGCTAAGCGTCTCTATCGGATTCAATAAGCCAATCTGCTCTTGGCCCATTGATGCACAATCAGCTCTATCTGCCCCACCCTAATGTCCAAACACTTTTGGTGGAATTTCCATGTTGGTACATTCCTTCAATAGTTTGGTTTCTATCAATGCAAGTGGGTGGTTTGCAAAAGATAGAACGGAAGGACCTATTGAAGAAATAGTGATAAATCTTCACTGATATACAAATATATGATATGTCACATAAGTTAGTAGGATTGACAATTTTATCCTCACTGCATAGATCCAGGCCTGGCTGCAAGCGCAGCTAGCTCAGCTTCTCTAGCTGCGACATCCTGCCATACAAAGAGAAAAGGAGCTCCTCAAATAATGCAAAATCCTGCCAGTAATTGCTCGGAATGTCCTGCGTTTGCGGGGCTCGCAAGGGAAGAGGCACACCTCCGAAGGAAGATCCACATTTGAATGGGTGATGTTGGTGACAGGTGAATTACAATTCAACTGTCAAAAAAAGCTGCCTTCAGCTCTCAAACGCTTAGCAGCTGGCTCTCCTCCAACAATTCTCTTAAACATTTCATGCATATAGAGTGACTTCCACCAATATCTTTTACTTTTCTGAATCTCTCTTGAGCCTTGTGTTCCTACATCTTTCCATTGTCTCTGGATCCATCTCTTGTGATGACGTGTCAAAACCTTTCTTCTGACTGTGGCATGCCGCCTTTTCTGTGGGTGACGCAGGAGCTGTAACAGCAGGACTTACTTTCTAAATCATTCCAAACACGTGACTTATATAACTTTGCAAAAAAAAAGATCAAAGCAGCGACAAACAATAAATGTTGGACCTGTCCATGAAAGGAGATATCGAAAACCTTGCTGGATGTTGTTGTTGCTGTTGTTGCTGTTATTGTCGCTGTTGTCGTTGTTGTCGTTGCTGTCGTTGTCGTCGTTCTTGTCGTTGTTGTTGCTGTTGCTGTTCTTGTTGTTTCTTGTTGTTTCTTTTTGCTTTTGGTGTTGTCTTGTTGTTTCTTGTATGGTTTTGTGTGGTTTTGTGGGGCTCTTGTGTCGTTGCTTTCATTGTTGTCGTTGTTATCCTTGTTGTAGTTGTTGTCGTTTGCTCGTTGTTGTGTTTGTTGGGGTGCTTGTTGTTGCTGTTGTTGCTGTCGTTATTGCTGTTGCTGTCATTGTTGTCGCTGTCGTGGTTGTCGGGATGTTTGTTCTTGTCGCTGTTGTTGCTGTTGTTGTTGTTGTCTTTTTTGTCGTTGTTAGCGTGCTGTCGCTAGTGTCGTTGTTGTCATTTTTGCCGTTGTTGTTGTTGTTGTTGTTGCTGCTGCTGTTGTTGTTTCTGTTATTGCTGTTGCTGTTGCTGTTGTTGTCGTTGTTGTTCTTGTTGTCCTTGTTGTTGTCGTTGCTGTTGCTGTTGTTGTTGTTGCTGTTGTTGTTGCTGTTGTCGTTGTTGTTCTTGTTGTTGTTCTTGTTGTTGTTCTTGTTCTTGTTGTTGTTCTTGTTGTTGTTCTTCTTGTTCTTGTTCTTGTTCTTGTTCTTGTTGTTGTTGTTGTTGTTGTTCTTTTTCTTGTTCTTGTTCTTGCTCTTGTTGTTGTTGTTGTTGTTGTTGTTGTTGTTGTTGTTGTTGTTGTTGTTCTTTTTCTTGTTCTTGTTCTTGTTGTTCTTGTTCTTCTTGTTGTTCTTGTTCTTGTTCTTGTTCTTGTTCTTGTTGTTGTTCTTGTTCTTGTTATTGTTATTGTTCTTGTTCTTGTTCTTGTTATTGTTCTTGTTCTTGTTCTTGTTGTTGTTGTTGTTGTTGTCGTCGTTGTCGTTGTCGTTGTCGTTGTCGTTGTCGTTGTCGTTGTCGTTGTCGTTGTCGTTGTCGTTGTCGTTGTCGNGCTTTGCTCCATCCACACCATATGCGTGGCCCCTAGGTCAGTGTAACCCACTTTTTTGAAGCTTGGATTGCAAAAACAGCTGCAAGCTAACACTGTCTTGTTTTTCACTGCAGCTTGAAATCCAGGACCACTTCACTCCATCCATATATATTTATATGTTTTTTAAATAAGTAAGGTTCCGTGTGGGGTCCTGGCATGCTCTGTAGACCAACTGGCCCCATGGGGGTCATTGGAGTCATTGGAGTAGCAGCCATAAACATGGACGGCTCTGGTGCCATCCCCACGGTTGGAAGGCACGCTGTTCCACTGAGAGGTGGAATTGGCGGAAGGGCGGTCCGTCCAGGCATGGGGGGAACTGTCCCAGTGAGCAGGGAGCTGTGCAGGGCTTGAATGGCTGGAACCGCCTTGCTTTGCACAGCTGGTGGCACTGGAGCTGGCATATCCACTTGCACAGCCTGGACTTCAGAAAAGCTGGATTTGAGTCAATCTACAATACAACATGTTTTAGGAGACATCTCCAGCCTGCCTCTGAAAAGCAATGTTTACTTTTAAGGGTCAAATGAACAGAGCAAGCACCAGTCCATTGACTCATCAGGAAACAAGCGCCCTTCTGGTGCAGTACAAGATGTAGTTTATACTATAGCGTATGTATATATCTATACATATATAGATGGGTCAGTATGTATATTAGAATACTGTATCTATATATACTATCTATATATATATATACACAGTAGACACAATGCGCTGCGGCGCACCCCCGTACCCGACATGAAAGAAACACCGCAACATCTCACAGCGTCTCATAGCCATCATAGCCTCCGGGGCGGATGACCCTGACTTAGCCCTGGGAGGTCCAACAGACCTGAGCTGAAAAACGGAACATCGAAATATGCATTTGTCATTTGTCATTTGTCATTTGTCATTTGATTGTGTTCACATCGGTTCCAAGGCTCCATCTTGTTTAGCTGCGCCTTAAGCGCATCAATCATTTGCTGCCTGGCATCCAGTCCTCTGTCCTCAGAGTGAAGCAAAGCTGAATTACTCAACTCGTAAAATCGTAAAAGTAATTCTAGGAAAACAATGGAAAACATGTTTTCCTAGTAAAATCGTGCAAAACCAAACCTGACAGGAACTGATAATCAAGGCAGGGGCCAGCTGTGCCATGACATCTGAGAAGGGATCTGCAGTATCTGTAGGTTCTGGATCCTTCGGCACTGTCTCCCTTGATTCCAGTAAAATGAACAGCTCTCTGAAAAGTCGGAAAATAGAGATGAAACGTTCACAGAACTGAGGCTTTGTAAACGCTGGGGTAAACCAATTCTGTATTTGTCTTATCTTGTCTTCGGGTCTTTGCAGTGTGAACACTATACAAGGTGTGTCCCAGTGCGTCCTCTTCATCAAGATCAATCACTGGCGGGGCAGGCCTCGCAAAAGCTCTCTTATTAGAGTCAAACACCGTTGTCTCCAATTAATCTACAAGTCAACAACAGCTCACACAGGTCCGCATGTCTCTGCTCAGGCACACTGCAGGCACTTCTTGTGGCTCCGTCTCTCCTGAATCCTGGCCACAGTTGCATGTGTCCCCAAAAAATGGAAAAATCTGGACAAGTTGGAGCCTTTTGAGTAGAAGCACACTCAATGACACAAGAAGTCAAACTCATTACAGTAAGTGACTGGAGTGCCTGGTTGCATGTCATGTTCAAATCAGGAGTCAAGAGGGTCTAAAATACAGAGACACATCTTGTGCACCTATTGATCTGCACATATTTTCAAGAATCTTGCCACGTTGCCATGCATACCTTGCCCACCATCGTAGGAGGAAATCCTCCCACTATGAATATCTCATTGCATGGATGAAATGGATACATACACCATTCGGAAGACCTGTGAAACAAAGTCTATCACATAGGGTGCTACAACAGCTCTTCTCGCAGTCCCAAATATCGAAAGTCCATTTGACAAATGGAAGGCTGGCTCTTGCCTCCGCTAGCGCAAGCAGCACTGGTTTCTCATCTTTGGCAGGCCTGGCTCTCAATTTCACGA
Organism: Breviolum minutum Mf 1.05b.01; assembly: GCA_000507305.1. NCBI lineage: Eukaryota > Dinophyceae > Suessiales > Symbiodiniaceae > Breviolum > Breviolum minutum. The sequence continues at coordinate 6,017 of DF240691.1, read as the reverse complement.
CGGTGGTGACAATCGCTATCAAGATGACAGGGGGTTGAGAACATTTTGTAGTCTCTGGCAGAAAATGTTTTCACTGAATGCCAGTCACGCTGGCGGCAGTCGGCTATGTATGAGGGGCTGAAACACATCATGACATGTCATGACATCAATGTGCAAGAGAAGTGCAAGACATCACCAAATCCCTCACGATGCAGGAGAATCATACTAGTACAAGTAAATGAAATTAAGATAAATCAAGTGTGATTGGGGCTGTGATGCTTTCCAACCAATTGATCGTCTCTGTGACGTTCTTCACCCGCACAACTGATTGAGAGCCACACGTTCTTGGTGGACCTTTACCATCAGCCGTATCAAGCTTGGCCTGCTCCCGTTGAAATGCACTATATATGTCACCATGCAACTTGCCATTATTGGTGGCAAATTTAAAGTTGGCAACAACCTGACAACTTGTGCATTCTGAACTACATGGTCGGCATACTCAACTCTGTGAGTGCTGGATCTTTCAGGCCAAAGTGCTTTCAAAGCCGCCAGCAATGATGCCCGCTGTTCAATGCTCTCATCAACATGACCTGGCCAACCCCCGCATGTTGAGAAACAAAAGGTATCGCACTTCTGGAGCAGCAAGACCATCCTTGAGAGAAGGTCATTGCAGCAACTTTTATTCTTTCGTAGCTAAGCAGTCATGGAATCATGGAATTGTGGGATTGATTGTGTGCTGTATGTCTAGGAGGTAAAAGCGAGCCAGATCAACCGATGAGCGAGGAGAAGACCGTAGCCATGGCATCGGTTACAACGAAGAGCTAAAGTTGGCCGAGAGTGACATCAATCAATCTGCTCCATGGCACGTCTTCAGGTTAGTCCAAACACCTCCATTTCCAAATTGGGTTCATTGTGAAAAAACAGTTTGTGCATGTGTATGCTGTATAAGTATATTGCAAACCCATTTCCAAAGTACAGGCTTGTTTGAAGATGCTCCAAACTGACGATTCTTTCATGTTGAATACGTCCTTCCTAGTGATCTAGTGAAAGATTTTGATGGGCATAGTGAGCCGATATCAAAAACAGCATTGCTTTTCACAAAGCATGAACTTTACTAATGATACAAATGCAGCATTCCTTTTCAGCGTCAAAATTGCAGTTTGAGTATGGAGCATGTCTTGGCGTTCTTTTCCTCTCAGCCATGCTGCATTTGATTTAACTTGCCGTGGAGGCCAGTATGTATCCGTTCAAATGAGTCCACCTCAGCACTGCGTAGTGTATTGATGGGTTGGAGATAGAGGCGGCATACTAAGGCTAGGAAGGCTAGGTTGGACATGCCGTGTGACAGTTCCCAAATCTCAGGCCGTGGCCCACTTTTGCAATCCTGTGAACTGCTTTGCCTTTTCTCCACCGCCAGAGCGAACTTGCAGAAAGCCCTCGGCAGAAGTACAATCTCTTTGACATACGATTTTGACATGGTTGCCAGGCGCAGTGTAATCTCTACGGGACCTCGATGCCATCTATTCTCGCAGCAATCTTCTCGTCCAAAATAAGCTGGACCAACAATGAGACAACCTGTGAGAAAGCATGTCTAGTTCTAAGTTCAAGACTTTCACGAAACACGAAAGTCAAAGCTGATTGGCTCGACTCCGTTTCAAAGCATTTCAAGTTGCCCAATTTCTGCGCCTCTTCGCTGGCAACATTAATCTCTTTGGCCAAGAAGTCCAGGCTAACGCAACGATATGGCTTGATCAAATTCTGCAGCACCTGGACTGGATGCCCCTGCCCTTCAACCCTTCACCAAAGTAAATTGCAATTCAAGACTTTACCGATTTACAATTTACCATCATGTTCAGAATAGAAGTGCCGTACCGTGTGCGAGATAGAACGTGTGTCCGCGTGTCCAAAACCACGTCATGCCACACCAAGTCAGTTGTCTCCAGCCTGCAATCGTATATTTCGCAGCAGATCCTGATCGGCCAGAGTTGTGCACATTGCTTGGTAAGCAGATTTCAAAAGTGCAAGACCGCAAGACTTCCGCTTGTATGGAATCATCATAAACTGACGCAAAGAAAACTAGAACTTCGCAAGAAATGTCAAGACGATGAAGACGTCCTGTAGGTACGTACGAATGAATGCATCCGACAAAATTCGATAGGAAGGGTTGGTCAAGAGCTGGTCAATGGTGCCAATGTCATTTTGCCTTGACTGAACAGTGAGCGCGTGAGCTATGCAAACGCAAATGCAGGGTCTTCAATTTGTGCCGCTTCGAGTCTGGGGAACCCCGCTCATAAGCTGTCCGCAAGGATGCCATTGCACTGATTTCTGGGTCATCCTGATAAACCTGAAAGATTCAGAGAATCATCAGTTGAATCTTTGCGCAATTCAGCTGCTTTGCGGCTTTGTCTCATCTAAGTCTCTAAGTATTCGGACCTTTGCTTCTCTAGAGTCGAATGGATTGATGGAGGACAGTGCCAGCATGTTTGCCAATACCTACAGCCACATGATAGCAGGATAGGCATGTTGACATGCATGCGCAAGGACATGTATCACTGCTTCAACTGAAAGCAAACCTCAAAGGAGTCATATAGATTGATCATGACTATTCGATGAGTGCTTGCGAGCTGTATATTACATATATATTAGATATATAGATATAAACGTGTGTGTATATGTCATCTTAAGTACTACGTGCGTATACAAACTAATAGTAGTACATGATTACAGATCTTCCTGGATCAACTACAACTGGTGTCAATTTTGATATCATAGTTCAAGAATTCGAAAGAAAGGTAGAAGACAGCTTAGGTTCATGTGTACAGCAAACAAGCGGACTAAGCAAGGGACATCCGTCTGAAGGGATTGTGGATGCTGACTCATGGATGCCAGGATGGACATGGACCGATATGGATATGTGCGGGTGGGTACGTCTCACTGTAGGCTATCAGGACTGACCATACCAATGTTTGTCCACCTGTCTGTCTGCGTGTCTGCCTGTCTGTATGCTGCCAGTCCAGCAGGCAAGTGCAAGCAAGCAGGCAAGGCAAGCCGAGGCAAGGCAAAGAAGAAGCAAGCAAAGGAGTAAGGCGAGTAAGGATGCAATGCAAAGCTATGTGTGCTGCCAGGCAATGGAATGGACTAGACTAAGATGGAGGGAATATATAGTCAGCAGTCCATGTACTGAAATTCCATGCAATGCCATGGAATGTCATGCAAAGTTCCAAATTGTGAGTCTCTGTTTGCTCTTGTTGCCTCCCTGCAGAAGAGAAGGCAAACTAGAACCTTTCAGAAAGCAGTTGGAAACGCCTGAGAATCTGGCCACATATTTCAGCATGATCTTGGCTCTGCTTGCATTGCCAGTCTCCTGGTAATTCTTGAAGGCCTCGAAGAATTCGTTGTATGCCGCCTGCATGATAGAACCACAGAAGGGTGTGTGTTCCAGAAAGTTGCGGATGGTCCCCCATCAAATGCGCAAAGGATCTAGCCAAAAGCAGAAAGAACTTGACACAGGAATGTGATGTAAGTCTCAGGGATTTGACATGCAACCTACACAAGCGATTACATCTGCACAAGATTGCCATAAGCTGGTCTGAGACCTGACATGCTGTCCATCATACATCTGACATATCTTGACATGTGACTGCGATGAAACTCAAGAACCTTGCACGGAACCAACATACACCAAACATATGTGACACATGACAGACTTTTAGCTGCAACGGAAATACAATATTTGTTCAAACACGATACACAAACACGCATGTTCACGTGTAGACATATGATATGTATTATATATGTGTATAAATATGTATATATATATATATGTTTAAATATATATATATATTTATATATATACATATGTGTATGTGTATGTCGTATATATATATATACACATATGTTTATGTGCACATAGACATGTACACATCACAGATGCTTGAGCACACATTTAATAAATGTTGTAAGCATGTACATCACATGTAGATGTACCAGTATACGTGTGCACACTGACCCTCACACAAATGCACCGCATAGACATCCGATGCTAGAATTATGACATGAGTTTGCTTAGCACCCCAGAGAGCAACAGAACTCTGCTAATGAAATGATTCAAACATAGGATCTAAAAATGATATAAACCACAGCAAACTAGTATATATGTCTACATAGAATAAGATAATGTGAGTATGTACATATGTGAATGAGTAGCTATACGCAAATATACATGCATCTGATACATGTGCGATGTGCTCTTGCAGAAGGATCGCGATACCACAACTGCACAAAGGTGACAAACATCCTTTCACGCTTCTGAGTGTACAAATGTGCCTCCCATTTTTTCTCACTCATGAACATCTTGCCACCGCTTTCGCGAATGACAGCAATATTTCGTGGATCTGCAATGGCCTGACCCAAAGCAATTCCAAATCCGAGAGTAAAAAATCCAATTGGAATTTCATAAAGCAACACAAACGGGCTGGCCGATGTGAGGTTGATGGTCTTTGGGTAGATCTCCTGGCAACTGTTCAATTTTACCCAGAACAAAAGTGTCAAACTGCAAATTGCTTACAGGAAGGCTTTGCCAAGCAGCGTTTTGCTCCTTCATACGGATGGAGTTCTTGGTCAAGGTACACATCTGAACCAATCAGCTGACAAAAACTTCAGAGCGTGCAAATGTGCGGTAGCAACTGTCCAGCAAATACGCGAAAAACTAAGTCTTCCAAACTATGCTGGATGCCAAGTGCCTGGATCTCCAAGGCATAAACTTCCAGCAAATGGGAGCCCTGTTCAAAGTCGCAGGACAATCATGTGTGTCACTCACTCAAATGCATGCAAAGATTCCATGCCCAAAAACAAATGAAGTTGCCCCAGTAGCCGAACCTTGCTCACGTCATCTGTACCGTCGGCTTTCTGGCAAGTTCTGTGCAAAGCCTCATGGTAAAAACTGTTAACGCCCACACACCACTCACACAAATGCTTCAACCAAAGGCAAGCTCGTCTTGCAAGCGCTGCTGTATGTTTGCTTGGATCTCCGCATCTACATCCAGCGGTGGTTACCGTCCGACCCTGCTAACCATGCTTTAGAACTTTAGAGCCACCTTTGCCTGTAGATGTAGCTTGTGGACAGGGGTGGGAGGGTCGATTTTGATCCACTCCAATGTCACCGCAGTAGTGGTGTTCACATGCATGTCTGGTGCACATGTTATGTTTCACCACATTTCGCAGGCGCTTTGGTTGGATCTCCGCAAAACGATCCAGCAGTGGGTACTGCCTGACCACACTGACCATGTCCGTTTGCAAACACATTACGAAGACAATAGACGCAGGAGGTTGAAGCTCCGTCATGTCATTCAAAGCTGTTCGGTGTGCACACTTGTTGTCATCACTAGCGCAGCCCAAGATTTTGAAGAGGGGTACTGGGCAATCAATATCACAGGGAAATGGCGCAACACGGGCACGAGCCATGGGCAAACACGGCCTTGGAGTGTACTGTGGAGCTTTGGATGAAAAACGAACGATTGGTGTTGGTGATGTCCCCCAACACAGCACAAAAAAGTGCGTCTGTGTAGCGTAGATGCATGAACAGGCGCATGAATCATGAAGGGACGCTCACACTTGAAAAGCGATGTATGGAGAGTGCTTGGAATCCACAAGCGACGCACACGTCCTCAATGCCGATGAAATTGTCCACCTAATTGCCTCCAGCAGGTTTGAACCCTTTCAACTGTCACCGAATCCAAGGGGCAAGGGGTCACTGTCATTATCAAACTGTTCTGCAGGCCTCCAGCAACCCAACATGCTGCAAGCTTTGCGCCATTTGTTTATCACAGCGCAAAGAAGAGACTTACACAAGGCAAACACACAAACGTAAAAGATCTGTGACCATGAAGAAGCAAGCAGAAGATCTAGACCTACAAACCTCGAGGTATAGGAGCCATATGTTTCAACAGGTGTTGTCTGGGAGTTCAAGCTGCGAAGCAACATGTTCCTTCTTCCGTGCTCGCGAAGTCTCGAGGCATGTCCTAGGAGTACCCGCAGCA
>DF240690.1:0-98650 GCA_000507305.1 Breviolum minutum Mf 1.05b.01 | reverse complement strand
TGTTGCTGCTGCTGCTGTTGGTGTTGTTGTTGTTGTTGTTGTTGCTGTTGTTGTTGTTGTTGTTGTTGTATGGTGGTTGTTGCTGTTGCTGTTGCTGTTGCTGTTGCTGTTGTGTTGCTGCTGTTGTTGGTGTCTGTTGTTGTTGCTGCTGCTGTTCTGACTGTCAAACCCGTAACAACAAACGTGGCAATTAATGTTTAGTACACGCTCTGTTTTTCCGTTTGATTTATTTTGGCAGATGGTCACACAGAGGAATTTTAATTGTTTCGCGTTTTGAAGGGACTGACACAAAAAATCATCTCATCTTCAGCCTCCAGTGCAATTGTTGTAAAGAAGCAAAACACCTTTCTTGTTTAGGTGAACTATGCATCAGTATTCACATGTTTGGTGTAACATTTTTTTCTCCCCTTTGCAGCGGGTTTGATAGGTTCATCAATGAAAATTACAAATTCTATCGAAAGTGTGGCAGTACGGAAACGGCCACAACATTTCTTGGTCACCGGCGTGCAAGACCAATTGCTCGGTTTGATGCACTGACATAACGATCTGAATGTGTTGCTTGTTGACTGCGTTGCCAAATTTGCGTGTCATGCATCCATATGTCAACGATCAAAAATGTCCACTCCCAAGAAAAATGAATTAACATTGAAGTTGGAAGATTTACGAGTGAACAAAAACGTTGCAATCCCCAAACGTTCCGACTGTACAGTCGCTCTTGTTTGGTCACGGAGACAGTGGGGCCTTGCAGGAAAACAAGTAATTTTTGGGTAGCGTTTGGCATTTTCTTGCAGCACATCTCCATTGAAAAGGTTTGTGTTTGAAAGGTGTGTTTTTGCTACACTCCAGAGGCCTCCCACCTCCAAGATGGAATTTGGCAACACTCAAGTCTTGCCGCACCTCACCAAGATTCGTGCCAACCGTAATTTCGGTAAAGTCCCGAAAATGAACCAACCGTAATTTGGCAACATTCGGCGACAACACAAGGAGAATGGACAAATTGGATCGACAGCACTGACAACATGGTGTTTGAAAACCAGGCATACCAAGACTTTTGCGTGAAGCGGCCAAGATGTATTCAACATTTTGATGTATTGCCAGTTGTGCTTCTGTAGAAAAAATTGTGTAGGCAGACACTGTGGCAGAATGTAAACAGGGACATTTTATGAAACAAAACGATCTCATTGGTGAAACACTAACAATTGTGTAGTAAGCAAACCTTTTATTTTTGATTCTTTGCCGCCCCTGATGACAAAAGGATTTTCATAGCAAAGATTTCGACAACATGCGTCTGAATTTCGGCCAACCGCTTTGCCATTTCATCGTGCATATGACAATTTACAGTAAAAACTCAATGTTTGACAAAAATTGAAAAAAAACCACGGCGCTGTCGAACAATTAGCGTTTTTCGCGATAGGAGGCTGGAAACCTAGTAATTAAGGCACAAACCGAGGGAACGTTCAAGAGCTACCTACCTACATGTTCCAGCATGATATTGGCATCCTTTTTGCCGGCAAGAACTTAGGAACTTGCGTCCCATGGTATTAACAACTATTCCTAGGCATCATGTGTAGCCACTTTCTAATTCACTTAGGGGTTCGAAACGGCAAAACAGAGTCAACATATTTGACTGCTGGCAGGGTTGCCGGAGCTATTAAAATGGTAGCCCCCACAATGACTAATAAATTCGGCAACGCGAAGGTACTTTCTATTATATTGCTATTGCTGACCATATATGTTTGCTTTTTTGTGTGACTCACATTCACTTTGCGTCTTTTTCGGAGGAGGGATTGGATTGATAAGCTGGAGACGTCACCAGCTTCGCAGTTTTGTGACACCGTTGATGTAGACAAATTCGCCGTGAAGGCAGTGCGAAAAAAAATATCTCGGGCGGGCGAGCGGTCAACGTTTCAGGTCAAGAAATACAAAAAACACAGTTTCTGAAAGAACAGCACGGTAGAAGCACTGCGAAAATAATCATGGGACCTACTGTACCTTTAGCAAGATCGATCGTAGTGGTTGGAAAACAATTGCCACAATGCGATTGGAATCAGATTCACTGACCGTAGCGACGACGTTTCAAAGCGATCTCTCCGGCGGCCTTACTTGACACATGGGCATTCGTAGTCAAAATGCTTTTCGGATTCATGTTGCTACAAAATCAATATTCACAGCTTGCTGCACCTTTTTGGCGATACGCTTTTCGTGAGCGCAAACTATTGTGGTGTCTGAAGTGGATTGTTGCAAAGGTGGATATGCGGACGAAAAAAATATTTTTACGAACAAGGGAGAGCAGTGTAATTCCATTGGTGTGGAGACTAGCAAAAAATTATTATTCCCAGTTCGGGAGTGGGCCACGAAGTGAGATGCAGCAAGCAAGGGGCACAACATGCTTTCGGCAAGGGAAGTGTCGGGGAACCATATAGCCTTGCCCGCAAAAATTTGACCTGCAGTTTGCTTGCCGTCAAGCATGCACGGTGATGAAGTGAAGATACCCTTGGCATCTTTCATGGTGACCGTGTCGCCAACGAGATGGCAAGTGAACGTGGAGGGAAAAAAATCACCACCGATGTGTCATCCGGGCTGACCGAAGGTCCAACTTTTGGAGGTAAAAAATATGAAAAATGCAGCTGCGGATTCGCAACAAATATTCACGCAAGTGTTTTTTGGCACCGTGGTGGTGGACCGTCAATTACAATGGAAGAGCAATGGGGCGCGTGGCAATAAGATAAAATTTCAGCGTAGCAGCTACGTGAACCCAGTAACTCCCGTCCAGTTGATATGATTTACGCAAAACATGAAAATATATTGAAAATTGACAAGCACGTTTGTTCATTGGAGACATAAGGGGCCCAATGACTATTTTTTTGGATGGGAGCTGCTTGGGTGCGAAAGGTCCCGGGCGGTTCGCTCTTCAGTCAGCTATAAGAATCCGCAAGGGACGTCCTTGAATTTACAAAAACAAGCAAAACGTCAAAGTTCAATGGCGGAAACAATTGAAGCAAAAAGGGTTTAAAACAACCGATGAATGACAAACATTGTGCTGAATTTTTTGAAATTGATGATTTCATGTGTCCGTGGCCAACAAGGGCATCAAACTTTGAGAAGGGCCTGGAAAGGGATAACAAACCAACTGGCAAGCAGAAAAAAAAAATTGTTTGGAAAAAAATATGGTTGGGAAAAAACACCGTGAAACTTCCGTTTCTTTTATTAAGAGCCAGCGCAGGTGAATGGGAGCGTTCGGATCAGAAACGCAAATCGTATTGTCGCCCTTCGTCCAAGGAAGCTAGAAAATTACATGCAAACTTTTATTGGTTTGCACTTTGCTGGTGTGGTATCGAACTATGTTTCGGCAAGTTTGTTGATTGTATGGCGCCTTAGAAGCCTGTCAAGTGCTCAACAAAAAACGCTTAATATCTTGACTTTTTTGACCAAGGACGCGTGCACGGCCACCACGTCCCATGCCTCACCTTCGTGATCAATGCTTTGGGTTTTGCCGGACAAGTTGAGCACTGCTGTCCTTCAGTGTCGGAGAGCGGCGTTGATTGCCGAAAGGCTTGTTCGTCGGTACGAAGGGAATCACCCTTCTTAGAAACCTTTACAGCGTTGAATTCAAGCACACCAACTGGAACCAATTCCCGGCGGAAGCCCTCGCAGACCCTCCTCCTTCCAGTCGAATTCCTCCACTGTCCAAAGCAGCATACCTGGGCACTGGATTTGCCTTTCGTGTTCCTCGTGTGCCTGGAGCCCGGCCAGTAAAACAGTCCGATCCAATTCCTCCAGTACCGTGCGTGCGATGCGTGTGGCGTTTTTTGCGTCACATCACGGATGATCCCACCAGGCTCCCCAATCTTCTACCTCCCATATAAGGGCCTACAGAGGCAAATCAACTCAACTCCTTCCCAGGATCCTTGAATTGCGGCGGCGCTGGCACGTTTCCATGGACCGCATGATGCCCGGCTTGGATGGTACGTGGCGGGAGGAAACGAAATGCCACCACTGGACTGCACTTATTCATTTTTCTTCGACAAGGTCAAGGTCAACCCTGCATGCCACATTGGGCAGCCAGTTTCAGGCACAGGGGTAAACAGAACAAACATAATCCTAACTCCGATGTACAAATCAAATAACGTTCGGTAAATTGAAATGCCGATGACATACCTTCATTTTGTACAACATTGGACAAAGCGTGCCTTTTGTTGGATGAACTGGTTTCCTCGCTTGCACAAGTAGGTTTGACATTAAACCTGCAGAAAATGAAAATTTTAACAACTCAACCCCAACCGCCTCAACAGTGACAAACACGTGGTGGGGTGACAGTGCATGTTTTGGGTCGTGTTTCTACACACAAATGGCTCGGGTGTTTGCTCCATGCTGGCGGTTGCCATGATGCAGACATTGAATTTCATCTTCAAGCAGCCTTGCGGACATTTAATGCAAATCGATGGATACTAACTGATCGACATGTGTCATTGGCAACAAGACTCCGATATGTTGATACAATTATCAGTCCAGTGGCTTGTTTTGCTGCAGGTCATCGGGCGATTTTGGAAAAAAAATTCAACGAGATTGACGTGACATTCTGTAAACTGCTTCGGAGCGTGGTCGGCCCACCAGCTGCCACTGACTGGTCACGGCCTTGGCATGAAATCCTGCATGATTGGAATGCACGGGTTGTGCAATTTGGTGAACAATATTCGGTGAAACATTGGTCAGTACGTGGTGTGGAAATGCATGGGAAGTTAGAACATTATGCGGCGAATCTACCGCGTGATCGTTGGTGAACCCGCATCTTAACCTGGACCTGCAGGGGACGTCACGGTACGGGTCGTCCATGAAACACCTGGGACACGATGATCCCAAACCTTTGCAGGTATCAACACTTAGGTATTTGATTCGATGTGGCTCGTGATGCAAACCGGTGGTCAAATTTGATGCCGCATTTCGCGACCTTCTGTGCCCAGGCATGAAGAAGACGAGCTGAGGGGCATTGCAATGTACAAAGTACACTTTCCTTTTTTGTTTTCACCTGTGCCCTTCACGGGCTGCCTGCGGGCATACAGGTTTCATTTAATTTCGGGCAGCAACGAATTCCAGAAGTGTGCATCCGTAGCAGCTACTTCCCATGAAGCCAGGCCCTCCAACCGACAAAAATTTGTGAGCATAGTACAGTAGTTTGGCCGGCCAACGCGCTTATGCCCTGCTGGTTGCTAAGCTACCATCCTCTTGGCCCAACGATGACCACGTAATGTTGCGAAATATTGTGCCAAATTCCACGGGTGTCGTAAACAAACTTTGACCATATTTGGATGCCACCTGCAAAGTGAATACCCGAACCCGTTCATTCCAAATGTAAAGAACTTCGTGCCATGGCAATGTCCAAGCCATGTTGCGAGGAGACCCGTCCACTGACCGGAGAAGTCATCCATTTTGTGTAGGTCATTGCGGTATACATTTCGGTGTGCTGCTAACAAAACAAAAAACAAAACACGCAATGGGAGAAATGACTCGATCAAAATATTCGATTTTCTGAGCGATCAATACTTTCGGGCCAGAGGTGGATCCGAAAGCCATTGCGGCAGCTTGCAGCCGACCCTGAACATCACATGTCGTGGTCTGTACCGTGCACGTCGTCAACATGCATCCAAGCCACTGGTAGCTTGATTCCCTGTCCAGAACTGATATGGTCAATCCATTCTGCGTTTGCGATTGTGACGGTGGTTGGGCCTGCGTTGTGAGGTTTTTTTGTTGTCCGTGCATTCAAGTTCCCATTGCGACAAGGTTTTCAACAAGTTGGCCTAAGAGTACGCCAATAACATGGTAATCGGTGTCAAATATTAAATTGTCGTGTGCAAACATCAAGTCCAGCAAGGATCGGCCGCCATCACGCAAATTTAAACCCAAATGCTCCATTTCATCACACCAATTCGCCATCGACATTTCCAACACCGAACAAAACAGCCGGGGGGCTTAAAATGCATCCTTGTCGTACTCCACCGTGTATAGCAAAAGACCTTCAAAAAAAAACCCTGTTGCAACCATTGTTGCCAACAACTTGCCCTTGTTGGTGTCGGTAAAAATTTTGGACCATCCAAATCATGTGTTCTGAAAGGCCTTGTTTTGAAAGAGCGCGCCATATGGAGCTGGCCAATGTACTCGGTCGAAAGCCTTCGACAAGTCCAGGCTGCCAATCCCAATTGGTATGTTTGCGCCGGAAAGTTTGTCCAAGGTTAAAGGCGTAGTCACCAAATGTTCTTCCACATGTCTGCCACCCCGAAAACCATGTTGTTCTTCTGGCTGATGCGTTTCCAGTTGGGTTTCTCGGTTTCCACCCATCAAAATCATGTATGCAAAAAATGTGTAAGACAGTCGTATGGTTGCAAAATCACGGTGACAGATCCAATTTTTATTTTTTTCTCATCGCCGCCCTGTGGCGTGCAGGACAAAACCATTGACTTAGATGGCACATGGCTTCAAGTTCTGCATGTTCAGGTGCTAGCAGTGGTTCCTCAGAAGCCCTACCCTGCCTGTAGTCCGCATAGGGGCATAGCCGCTCTCAGGGTTCCCTCAGGTGCCGCCAGCGACGTAGCTGCACAAAGTTGTCTACTACCTTGTTTGTTGGCAATGTGTGACGGTCTTCCGCGGATCGGGGGCCTGCCATTGCGAAGTTGGTGTCCAAGCGTGCACCATGAACACAAAGCTCATCGAACGCGCATGCACTGTTGTACATCTTTACCGTAAATGTCGTTTCGTGCAATGTGTCCGAAACGGGACGCTTGCGGGCCTACAGGTGCAATTTAACTCAACTCTCGCAAGTGTTTGCTACTGCGTTTGAGAAGGACGATGATCCTGATGCAGAGCACGTGGCTGGCGCGGACGTTGCGCGAAGTTTGCTGGAAGCCTCCGGCGTAGTGTAACCACATTGATTGTCATAGCCGCCAGCCAAGTGACGTTTTTTTTTTTGGCGGCCCTTCATTGCATCGAGTTAAATCAACGTGACCACCAATATTGAAATCTGCCACATGATGTGTCTTCATTCCTTCGAGGATGAAATTTGGAACCCACTACTGGGAGAGCAAAGGTATGTGGCGGAGGATGGAAAATTTGCAACAAAAAAACCACCACTCTGTTTTGCTGCCGGAACAGAAATGGATCAGACGTGTGTTGGATTGGCACCCACAAAACAAGAGACTGGAACGAACACCGAGGACATGGGATTCAGCCCGGTGGCAGCATTGTAGGATTGGATATGGACAGTTCAGGCCACTGATTCAAGGCAGCAGTTTTTAAAACATGTTTGCACTTTGATGTCGAGGTGTTTGTGTAACAGTGTTGTTCAAAATTTGAAGCTATGGCATACAGGAGCAGACTCAAAGCGAAAGTGTGTGTAACAGTGTTGGTTTCACACCCTGCGCCCTAAACAGGTGAAAAGCAGGAATGCAAAGGCAAAGTCAAAAAGTCAAAAGTCAAAAGTCAAAGTGCTTAAGAAATCAAACGCTTGATGCAATGCCGCCGTGAAATCGCGGACGCAGTGGTGCGCCAGTCCTTTTGTGGCACAATGTCCCGACAAATGGGTTTCGCTTTCAACATGCGAAACTGGAGTCAAACCAATGATAACTGAAGCGCTTATAATATGAAACCCTTCATGGAATGCTAGTTTTGTTCGATGTGGTGACACTAGGGATAGGTGTTTGTTGCTAAAAAAAGAGCAACTGTTACAAGAAGATGGGAACCCCCACCGGGAAGAAATCATCATCGTAGGGGTGGTGCTGTCGAATCGAAGTCAGGGCTATCAGAGGCGTTTTATTAACAAATTTTCCGGGACCGTTTGGGGCTCTTACTTCGTATGGGTAATGGGATGCTTTGAAGGGCAAAACAAAAAAATGGATAAAACACAAACCAATTTGGTGGCAATTTTTTTTTCGTGCGAAAACGGATGTTTGCATGTGACAGAGGCGGTGGCGGAAAAACTAGACCACACTCCGGCCCGAAAGACTGATAGCCCAACGTGGTGTGGTGTTATTGTGGTGGTGTGGTGTTATTGTGGTAGTGGTTTTGTGGTGGTGTAGTGGTGTTTTTGTGGTGGTGTTGGTGGTGTTTTTTGTGGTGGTGTTTTTCGTGGTGTGGTTTTTTGTNGGTGGTGTTGGTGGTGTTTTTGTGGTNCTCCAGGTACTTTTCCGTGTCACAAAGAACTACTCCCGTACTACAAAGTACTACTCCGTACTACTCCAGTACTACTCAAGTACTACTCCAGTACTACAAAGTACTACTCCAGTACTACTCCAGTACTCCTCTATACTACACAGTACTCCTCCAATACTACTCTCTACTACAAAGTACTACTCCGTACTACAAAGTACTACTCCAGTACTACTCCGTACTACTAAGTACTACTCCAGTACTACTCCAATACTACTCCGTATTACAAAGCACTACTCCAGTACAACTCCGTACCACAAAGTACTACTCCAGTACTACTCCAATACTACTCCGTATTACAAAGGACTACTCCAGTACAACTCCGTACTACAGAGCACTACTCCGACCTCTGAAACGACGTCAGAACGACGTCATTCCAGTACTACTCCGTACTACGCCAGTACTACAAAAGCTTCCAAAACGAGCATTTCGTGCGAGGCTTCCGCAACTTTTCAAGGAACAAGTTTCCAAAACGAGCATTTCGTGCGAGGCTTCCTCCAGATTTCACAGAACGAGCTTCCAAAACGAGCTTTTCGCGCGATGCTTCCGACAATTTTCACAGAAAAAACTTCCAAAAGGATCGTTTCGTGCGAGGCTTCCTCCAAATTTCAAGGAAAAGCTTCCAGAATGATCGTTTCGTGCGAGGCTTCCTTCAAATTTCACAGAAAAAGCTTCCAAAACGAGCGTTTCGCGCGATGCTTCCGACAATTTTCACCAAAAATGTGCGTTTCGCTACAGTTTCGCGCGATCGACACACCGAATCCTACGAGAGGGTTCATCCGGCAAAATCAAAATGTGCGTCTCGCTACAACAGCGTGCCATCCAAAATTTCAAAATGCACGTTTCGCTACAGCGGCGTGCGCAAAAATGTATGAATCCGCCGACCGTGAACCGACCCGCTTCGCGCACACAAAAATGTAAGGTTTTGCTACAGTTTTGGGCGATCGACACCATGTTTTTAGCGAGAGGGTTCACCGCGAGTAAATGAAATTTGCGTTTCGCTACAGTTTTGGGCGATCGACAACATGTTTTTAGCGAGAGGGTTGACCGCTAGAAAATGAAATTTGCGTTTCGCTACAGTTTTGGGCGATCGACACCACGTTTTTAGCGAGAGGGTTGACCGCGAGAAAATGAAATTTGCGTTTCGCTACAGTTTTGGGCGATCGACACCACGTTTTTAGCGAGAGGGTTGTTTCCGGTTGACCCTCCCCATCCCGCCCGGCGGAATAGAGTAATAGAAAATAATTAAAAAGCAAGCGCACAAGCAAACAACAGGCAAGCAACCAGGCCAATAGCTAGCGATGAATTCCATGCTCATACGCGCGCGATACAATTATATTCAATTAATAATATTGCAAAGAAATTGAAGGATAAGCAAGGTTTCTATATTCATGACCATTCCCGCCGAGTAGCAATGGTATGAAATGATATGCAATGATACTCATACTCATTGTCAGTCCTGCTGATGAATACGCATTGAATGGATACGCATTGAATGGATCCGTACTGGTGGGATATGTGTTGAAGATACGTATTGGTGGGATACGTTTGCGATTCCTGCTGATGCACACCTTTTGAATGGATACGCATTGAATGGATACGTACTGGTGGGATACGTGTTGAACCGATACGTATTGGTAGGATACGTATGGGTGGGATACGTTTGGAATGGATATGTGTGGGATATGTGGGATACGTGTTGAACGGATACGTATTGGTGGAATACGTATTGGTGGGATACGTATTGCAAAACCTGCTGATGCAAACCTTTTGAATGGATACGCATTGCATGGATACGTATCCCACCGATACGTATTGGTAGGATACGTATGGGTTGGATACATTTGGAATGGATATGTGTGGGATATGTGTGGGATATGTGTGATGTGCTGGATATGTGTGGGATATGTGTGGTGTGAGATACGCCAACAATCTTCTGAAGAAACCTGCGACGAAACGTTTTTCGGGAAAAAAAACATCAACTTCGTGGAAACTTCCGGACTTCGAAACGCAATGTGAAAACATCAGCCAGGGGTTGGTCTGCTTCCGATGGCGCCTCCAGCCGCGCTGAGGGCTCATGACCGGTATGTTGCCGTCTCTGGAGCAGCGGCCAACATTGCTTTAAGGAAAATGGATCATTGTTACTAGCGTGACGTCATGACGGCACTACAGGCGCTCGATGCGCATTAACAGAAATAACAACGTCTGGAAATTGCTTTGGCGGTGACGCCGCAGAAATATTTGCTGCGCCAAACAAAACAAATGGAAGCAAACACGTGCCGGCCGAAAATTATGTATTCAACACGGGGTGGCCGGTGTCACCGCGCGCATTTCGCGGTTGGCATGCAACACGCCGCGAGCGGCGCGCTTTGGCGTGCTGTTTGCTACAGCGGAATGGCCGAATGTTGGGCGGCAATAGGAATTGACACAGGTCAGGGGAGGAAATGAATTTTTTTATGGTTTCTCCTGTCATTGTTGAATAGATCTGTTAGCTTCGCAAACCAAGCTGAGGCTGCGCAGAGGCTGCTCGATGTCGAGCGCTTGCAATGCAATATGTTCTTAGGGGGACCAAATGGTGGTGCAAAACTGAGGTTCCCATGGGCTCAGCATGCTGATGTTCCAATGCCATTAGCACAGATCATTCGTGACACCGTGGGTTTCGCAGTGGCATGGTGGTTGAATGCGTGATCTCAAGGGCAGCCCTTCTGTTATGTTGAAGTGGATCCCAACAGTGTTAAATTCCCGAAGCCACGTCAGCGCTCCCGTGCTTGGATGCTATCATGTACCGTGCGTTTTTTTCCAAAATCAGGCTCTCAATGAGGTGTTTTTGACGGTTTCCAACAACACTTGTCAATCAAGGTGTGAATTGTCGCGACAAAAGCGGACAAAGTCATCCGTGGGTGATTTTGCCAATTAGGTTGGAGCTGGTCTGTGAATTCAGCGTGGACCGAGCGGAATTGTAGCAGGACTGGAATGTTTGATTCAAATTCCAAACACTTTGTCTGATGCAAAAGATAGGAATGGCAACCGCGTGGCAGCGCATTTCGGACCAGCGCAATCTTTTTTTAAACCATCGCAAATTTGAAAAACATAACCAATACTTAGAGCCTCCTGTTGCGTAGACGTCTTGCACAAAGGTGGAAACGTCATTTTTCCTTGATATATAATGCTGTTTGGGAAGGTTTTTTTTGAAACAAAGTAAGGCCGTTTCATGACTGGGATTTTGGTTGTGCAGTGCCAAAAATTTTGCAAAATGGGCAATCATTTAGAAAGGGAAAATATTTAAAATGTTTAGAGAAACAACAATCATTGTTAAACTAGAAAGTTGCATGGACTGGGTGAAAGATGATAATGCCTAAGCACAAACCTCATTTTCTCCAAAATGTTGTGCAATACCCGCAGGCCATTGGAACTTCCATGTGTTCTCACATTTGTCGTGTCATTGGCAATGGTGAACAATCTCCGCCTACAAGCTGTATGTTTCCGCAGCTTTTGAAGGCACATGAATCCTGTTTTAAATCAGGGAAGGACCGAGGTAAGTTTGATTTTAGGTCCGGCAATTTTTGTGAACTTACATTGTTTCTAAGGGCGTTCACACGTACGTTTTTTTGTATCCGACATATTTGCGAAATTTGACATTGTCTTGAGACATTGTAACATCATACATGCAAACAACATTTTTTTTTTCAATCCCTTCGCTTTGCCCAGTGTTTTTTTTCCTTATCGCACTGACGACCCAATGGAAATTTTCACAGCCGCGGAAGTGGCGCGGCACAACAAACCCAACGACCTTTGGGTTTCTTGTTTGCAAGTGGGATTGATATTCATGTTAGGTCAGCATTGATTTCACTAGCGCAATTCCAACGAATTGCAAGAAACGAGCGTTGCGACTGTTGGGAGATATGCTGGCCTTTTTTTCTAGCGAATTGAGGTGATTTTGGACAACAAGGTGGGACAAGCCATGCTCATTTGTCAGCGCTTTATTCTTGCTTGTTGTCTATGTATTTGGGACTTAATGACATTGTGGGAAAAAACATGATGGTTTGGTTTTTCCCATTGGGGATGGTAGATCCACTTTCAGGCAACGAATCGGCAACGAGTTTGAACAACTTGCTATGGTGGCCAGGTGTATGATATCACCAATTGGCACATTTTGCATCCTGGTGGGTCGTCGCTGTTGTTGAAATATGGCGGCAGAGATGCGACTCAAGCAAGCACCTTGACCGTCAGTGGGATTGGCGTCGCCGAAAGGAGGGGGGGTTGCTTGTGCGGGATCATGTAATCGCCACTGGTAGAAAAATTGTCAAATTGTAGGAGTGGAATGAAATTGCAATCGGGTTTGCTGGTCCATATTTGAAAGCGTCTGAAACTTTTGGCTTGGTTGCTCAGCGTTGCCAGTAATTTTACGTTCTGACGATTTTTGAGCCTAGTTATGTACTTAACTCCTGACTTGTCAATGGATGTTTCTGTCCAAGACAGGTACAACACACCCCTGGAGCACACCCCAGGCAATCCCACTACCCAACTATGAAAGGATTCCCTTTACAGCCTGTTGGGACAGGTTAAGGGGTGTGTTCCAAAAGTGTGTTGAAACAACCTTAGATTCTGGTTCCGGGTGGCTCGAGGTGGTAGGTAGTCCTTACATGATCCTTAAGAAAATGTTGAAACGTCCAAGGTCACGATGCCCATGGTCTTTTGAAGAATCTTGGTGGGCAAAAAAAAACCTGGAGAGGTCCAGTTTTGAAGGATGAAGGCCAACCAGGGATGTTTTATATAGAGGATTTTTTTTTGTGTAAAAGTATCAAGCAGCTATCGATATATTTTGGCAATGAGGTTAGTCATATTTTTTTTAAATCCGAAATAAGCTTAATTAGCCGAAACTGCGACAAGCTGTCAGCTGTCATTTTGTTGGATCGATTCCGCCAAGAGGAATCCATTTCGAAGCGCCCTTCTTTCTGTGGTAGACCCTGGGTTGTTGGTTCTGCAGTAGCAGGGCCCAAGATTCCCACTTGTGTTGATTCAAGTTCAAACGCTTCGCAAACGTCGTACGGTCGTCGTGGGCATGAGTGTTTATCATCATCGCCTCTTACCTGTTTCTTTATCAGTAACATTAACATCGAAAACCCTTCTTCGCCACTAGTCTCGTATCACCATCCTCATCATTATCCTTGTCATCCTCATTTCCATTTCTATCATCATAATTTTCTTCATCTCCATTTCACCTGCCTGCGGGTTGCCTGCTGGAAAGATACGTCAAAAGGGGTGAAATGCCGGAATCCTTGCAGGCTGGTCTCTGCACATTCCATGTCCCATCTACTCCAGAAACTTAAGTTTCCCCACTGGTATTTTGCATAGCATACGAACCACACCCATTTGGGGTAGCCCTCCTGAAGCTCAAAGGAAGCCAGTGAGCATCATGTAAGGGAGCTCAGCTGGGTGATTCAACTTCAGTGGGTGAAAAGGATGCGAAGCTGGATTCCATACTTGTCGGATGGGTTGAACCTATGCATACTTGCCCAACAAACAGTTTTTGCATGTGCTACACCATCTTAAAAGGGACTGAGCAACCTGAAATTGGAAAAACTCTTGGATAAAGTGTCAGCTGTCACTCTCGAACTCTGCTCGACCTTTGCTTGTGACACTAAGGCCCAGATATTTTATCGGTCTGGTCGGTAGCGAAGAGGAGGTTCGAGCCGCTGAAGACCGGAAAGTACGCAAGCTTTTGGAAGATGCCAAGACGCAGAAGGTCTCGCGGCACTGGACATGGAGTACAGAAGTTTCTGTGAGTCGCCGCATGATCGCTTCATGTTCAATTCTAAAGCCTTACAACTAACATGTCTGAAAGTAATACAGTATGGGAAAATTATGGAAAAATTGAAGTTTCTTTTTTATAGGTGGGAAAAACTCTTGGACCAACAAAGATCTTGGGAACTTTTTGAAGTCGTTTTTTCACGTGTCAGTGTTCAGGTTCAGAGCCTAACACAGCTCTTTTGGGATGGTCAACTCCAGTTGCTTCACTAGAAGGAATGAAAAACTCAAGCTAACAATACAGGTTTAAAGACTATATGATGTGGCTGTGATTATCCAATTTGCACATCTCTCCTTCTCTCAGGCGTTGGAAGCACAGAAGGAGCTGCTAAAGGCTGCAGATGAAGAGGCAAGTCCAACTGTTGTTGAACAGTGTATTTGCTGCTTGGAACTAATCATCAATAAAAGTACTGTCAAAAAGAAAAGTTCAAAAAAGGTGCCGGTTCTTACGTCTTACCGCCCCCCCCCCCCCCAAAAAAAAAAACATGTGAAACCGTTCACCATCCTCTTCGAACACTACAGGTTTTATCACTGTTGCAGTTGAGGCCGTGTCCTCCGCGCCTGTCTCGCCGGCGTCACCAGCATCGCCAGTGGCGCCGGCGCCCTCGCCCAGCGTGGAGCCAGGGACACCAACCGAGCCAAAGGCGATGAAATCCATCATTTTCCAGCATGACATTCTTTGGGGAAACATGGTAACATGAAGGCCGAAACATTTTAACATAAGGGGGCAGGAGAATGAAGAATGAAATTATTCACCTCCTGGTTGCCCCAACACATTTTGTCCACAAAAGTCCACCAGCCTGTAGCTGGCGACCACCCCCATTGGCAAAGGCGAAGCGGGATTCCAACTACGCTAAGGTTGGGGGACCGAGTGAAGAAATCTGGCCAACCAGCTTGGATGTATAAACCCAGGGTGGTGGGTGTCAAAGATTTTTTTTTTCACCCCTATTTGGGGAAGATGAAGCCAGTTTGACTAATATATTTCAGATGGGTTGAAACCACCAACTAGTAAAACTGATGTAGGTAGCGAGATGAAGTATCCAGTAGCTGGTACAGGAGTGCTTCCATCAATGGTTTGGAGACAAAAGATGGCCTACTGAATGCAGTTGTGGCACTATAAACATGAGAGTCACATATTGAAGTCACGTGCAATGGCAACTTCGTCATATCAGAAGATGTAAAGCATAGTAGCCTTAAATATCTAAATGAATATACATATATACTGTGATGTATATCTATATACATAAATTTTGGTATACGTACAAAATATAGATGTACTATACACAAATGATGAATCACATGATATAACGGTAACACCCTCGTTCTTCCATGCTTAAGTTGCATCTCCAAGTGATCACGACTTTGCAGGCCACCTATACCTTACTCTTGGAGCGCATGGCTGCTGACCGTCAAGCGGTCGAGTCGATGATTTCGAGGGTTAAGGCTACTGCCAGCAAGACGGCGGCCAAAATGACGGGACGTGGTTCAGGCCCACATCCGACATGGGAGACAGGGTAACACCTCTCAAGTCCGTGGAATAGACGTTGCAAGGAAAAGTTGGGGTGGTGGATTGTTGAGAAATAACGATTTTCAATAGATGTACCCAAGTGGGAAAAACATGGGATTATTCTAAAATTCTAAAGTCACAGTGAAGCATCTATGTAAACCCTATTGGGGTGAGGAGGACTTTGGTGGTGCTGTACTTGCAGGAGTAACCTCTTGTTCATAGTCCTGCTTGGAGTATCATTCTGCATTAGTGGGTCGTAGGCAGGGTCAGCAACCCCTCGAGCTAGCTAGATTTATTCCAGTTGTATAAACGGCTCATAGTTGCGTGACAATCCAAGTAGTCAAAGTTGTCCCCCCCAAAAGATGATCAATGTTGGTCAGCACTGTGTCCCGGCATGACATGTCTTGCCTGCTACTCTGTGTCTGATTTTTTTGAATAACCAATGCAGCCGGCCGACAGCTACATGAAGACTTGAATACATAAAACATTGCAGTTTGACAGGGGTCATTTATTTCCCCCACTTGGGGGGATCAAACAATGCAAATGTATGGTAATGCTGAGGGATTTCCTTTAAGTGCATTGTTTGTTTTGGTGTCATATAATTTAATGACCACTGTTTGACCTCCCACGGACGTTTTGGTAGGTGCGGCAGGTCCGAAGTCGGAAAAGTCAGAAGGGCTGCTTGGTGGGAACAAAACCTCTTGGGGGCTCAAGGTTGGGCGAATCCATCAGCGAATCCAAGTGTGTTGCCATGAAACGGGGTTTGAACATGGCTTTTTTCCCAATCGTTTTGGAGAGTCTCAGATGTTCAGATAGGCCAATTTGAGTCCGGAATTTGAGTCCAATGAGTTGAGCGAAGAAATCCTGTGACCTGGTCTTGACTCATTGACTCTTTGACTACTTTTAACATCCGGAACTATTTCATGGATGTTATTCCCTTCTGGGGAACAAATTTCCCTTTAAGATATCGTCCCCAAAGAAATCCGAGATGAAGGGGGGTTCACCGGCTTGGCAACCTCGGGCTCCCTCCAACCGAGGCTGGGGAATAGCGACCCCGAGGATCTCTTCTCCGACACGGAGCGGAAGCAAGCCTTGCAGGAGCTCGAGTCGGAGGAATCCAAGGAATCCATGCCTCAGAAGACTGAGAATCCTTGGACGCATTTTTTTTCCCTACAGAATCATTTTTGCTGTACCAAAAAACATGCCATTTTTGTTGGTGGTGAAAAAAATGCCATTTTTTTTTGGTTGGAAGATAGCCTTTTTTAATGGTTCAGTGGGTCCATTTGATTGTTTTTTTTTTGGGGGGGGGGTTTCCGTCTTTTTTTTTAAGGGATGTGAAACGGCTTAAGAAGAGGATTCGATGGTATTATTTGGCACTAGCGAATCCGCCATTCTTGGGTGATGCAATTTTTTCGAGGACATCGGGGATCTTGGGTTTTATTCGCCACGTTTTTTTTTCTCTTCCTTTATCTACCTGGAACCCAAATGACCCGGCTGTTTTGATTGGAATTTCGGCCTTGTTTTGGCGGGTTGACCTTTAAAAATAGAGGTCCTTTGGGTTCCAGGTAGGTGGTGGTTTCAAATATTTTTATTTTCATCCCGGGTCCCTATTTGGGAAGATGAAGCCATTTTGACTCATATATTTCAGATGGGTTCAAACCACCAACCAGCTATGATACGATTCAACAAAATGGTGAAGCCTCTAAAATCTGAACAATAGCTGTACAACTACAAAGTCATGCTTATCAGTTATCCATACCAGTTTTTAAGATTAAAGAAATACAGTGTCATAAAGCCAGCCCCGCAGCAGGAAAATTGGAAGGTTTTACAGGAAGCGGGTTGCTTCTCAGTGAAGTGCTGCGTGAAAAATGCCACAGCTTTCCATGTGATGCCATAAAGATCTCCAATTGGCTGACAGAATGCAAAGGATGTGCATGATTGTACATGCTATAAAACTACTAAGTTTCTTAGCTTTATATATTTATATATCTATATATATGAATATATACTATATATATTTTTTGTTTTTAGATATATAGATTAGCTAGATCTTAGATCCGCTTAGGATTTTTTGATGCAAAATGATGTAAACAGTCCATGAAGTTTCTGAATCCCAAGATGTTTGCTTGGCTGCCAAGGAGTGGCCTACCGCAGAAGAGAGCCTCCGACCCAAGGGTGGCAGAAAAGACAGCAGCCTTGGAGCAAGCTGCAGCTGAAAAGAAGGCAGCAGCTGACAAGGCTGCAGCTGAGAAGAAGGAGGCTGCTAGTAAGGCTGCGGCTGAGATGCTGGGTTTTTGAGGTGGTAAATTTTTCAACTTGAGGTGTGACCAGTTTTTTTCCCGGATTTCTGGGCAGTTAGTTGCTAGTTCGGTAGTTGACTGGGTTGTTTGACCTGCTCATCCAAGGAAAAAGGCAGCTGCTGACAAAGCAGCAGCGGAAAAGAAGGCGGCAGGAGACAAGGCGGCTGCAGACAAAACGGCAGCAGAAGCTGAGAAAGCATCTGCGTCACAGAAAGCAGCTGCCGAGAAGGCAGCGGCCGAGAAGGCAGCGGCTGAGAAGGCAGCGGCTGAGAAAGCTGAGAAAGCTGAGAAGGCTGCGGCTGAGAAAGCTGAGAAGGCTGCGCAACAGAAAGCAGCCAAAAAGGCCGCAGAAAAAGCGCTAGCTGAGAAAGAAGCTGCGGAGAAAGCATTGGCGGAGATGAAGGTGCCCAGCTTCCAGCCACTTTCATGCGTGCAATCAGGAGTTGAAGCCTTGCAATGGCCATCCCACTTCCCACGAGTTGCTTCAGGATATCTCCATGTTCCGGAATCAATCGATAGTGCCGTGCCCTGCCTTTTATGGCAAGCAGGGCGCTCTAAGGGTGGACAGTGCTGATAGGCATTTCCTGCCAAAAAGTTGTTTCGTGGTGATCACTGTTACTGGCGGGGGGAAGCACCTCCACGTTCTAACCTGGTAAGTGACTGCTACCCCTCAAGTGATGCAGCCAACTTGGGTTAGCCTGGTTGCAGGCTGCCAAAGAACAGGCGGAGAGAGAAGCTGCTGAGCTGAAGGTGCTGTCAATGGGAGGAAACCAACCAGCCCAGGAAAAAAGCTATGGCGAAAATGGGGCCAAGTTGGTAGTGATTTATGGAGGAATGGAGCTGTTTGGGCATCGAAAATCCTCAACTATTTTGACCAGCAATTTGGGTGTTTCCAAGAATAAGGGTACCCTCAAATCATCAATTTTAATAGGGTTTTTCCGTTATAAACCATCCATTTTGGGGTACCCCTATTTTGGAAAGACCCATCTAGGGCAAAACTTGAACCGGTAGCTCTATGTAGCTCTTTAGAAGCTTCAGAGTTGAGGGGTTCCCAATTCACCTGGTCTTAGGTACCCTGACTCGCCTGGGGTCCAAACCATGTAGGCACAAGCCGAACAATTTCAGCGCGAAAAGGAAGCGGCGGAGAAGAAGGCCAACAAGGCAGGCCTTGGCAGGTTTGAAGGCTTAAAGGTCGGTTGGTAGTTGTTAGGATGGTGGGTCAGTAAGGGTAAGTCCAATTATATATCCCAAACAAAAATCCTTCAATGAAAGGGAGAGAATCACCTACGGGATCACCTTGAATGGTTGGTTGGTGCTTCATCTTTGTGTTTGAGTGGTTTATGATTCTAAGCATGTCCTTCAGATAACCCCTTTTCATCACAGGGATTCCGAGGATAGGTTGAAACACCAAAATTAATCACCCTGCTCAGATTTCTTATTCTATGAGAAGTGCAAAGCCCAAAGATCACGACACGCGACACGTGTCGCTTGATGGAGTGAGTCCGACTGTTTTGGAGCTGTCCCTAAGTTGAAAATTCCAGCCTTCAAAAAAGTATTTCTCTCATCCAAATGCAGGGAAACATCAGGGAGTATAAGGGTACAAGTTGAGGGAGATTCCGATGACAAATGCACACACGGATTCTTTTTTTCTTCGCCAAATGATGCTTGTAATTCTCACACAGTGCTGTTCAGAGGGTTTTTGTTGGGATGGGTGTGGTCGCAGGCTGCAAAGAAAGCTGAGTCTGCCAAGAGCAAGCTGCTGATTGTCTTTCAATCTCCAGATGGAACAATGGCCAAATTGATGGAGGGTTTGGAAGGCTGTGAGGTGTCACACTGAGTCCCTAAATTGACTCAGCCCCATTTTCTCAAGGGACCTTGCCACGGTGACGATGGGAATTCCGGTCCACCCCTAAGGAAAAGAACGCAAGACGGTGACATTCACCAAGAGGTGCATTTGGAAGCGCTGAAAATGTCAAAGGATCAAGCGTCATTCACGAATTGTTTTTCAAAACCACGTAGAGATTTACCGTCCTGCAAGAAGATGCACCAGCCAGGCCCTTGGGTGTGTCCTGCAACATGGATAGCATGCCCATTGTGGTGGGTGAACTACCTCAGGGTGAAGCCTATACTGCTGGAGTGCGGGAGGGTTGGGTCCTATGCCAAGTGGGTAACGATCCTTCCAACATGCGGTGACTTGGCTGAAAGTGTCGAAAATCTGTGAAAAGATGACAAGGATGGCAGAGATTCTGGACCAGCTGCAGGATTTCTGATGTTTTCTTGCTCCCTTTTCCTTGTTTTCTTGGAGGTAGATAGGTGTTCCTGCGACCTGCCTGGGTCCCAAAAAAACACGCCCCATTTTCAGGAACTTTCCTCGCTCAGCGGCCGAACCCTACGCTTCGGTGCAGGCGGGTGGGAGAATTTAACGTTCCGGACAAAATGCTTGGGAAGCTGAGAAACTGAGAAGATGGAACATCTACACTCCGGTAATCTAACATAGCAATGGTAAATGGACCCTTTGAGGATGTATTTCCTATTAAACATAGGGATATTCCATTGCTATGTTAGTTTACCAGAGGGTATCATAGTTATGGTATTTCACCAGGAAAGATATGGGATTTTACCATCGATGTTGAACTTTTGGAGGGTAAATCATTGGACGCATGTTTTTTTTCTTTTTGGTGATTGAGATTGACCACGAATTGCACTAACCGTTCCATAAAGAGCCAGCGTCAGGAGTTCTACCATTAAAAAAAGCAAAACTCTTCAGTATTTTTTACTGCCCTTTGAGTTCTTCCAGGAGCAGCCATTAGAAAAAAGTACAGCTCAAGATTGGGATTCCCACGAGAAAAGAAAAAGTGCGAGCTATCCTGGTGCCCACTCACATCGGTGGAGCCTGCAAGACAGGCCGGTACTAGTTACTCAGTTACTCGTTATAAGTAGGGTTCTAACCCCACTTCCCCAGGGCCATTTATAGGGGATATATCTATAACCCTACTTTTTAATTGTAACCGCTAGGGGCTGTCTGTCTTCCTATGCTTTTTGACAGGAGACCTTCAAATTCTTGGGGCAGCTGACCAAGGAGTTACCTCAGGCGTAACCTTCGATGGGAGGTGAAAAAAATCAGCCCTGAAGGAGACATCATGCCTGAGGATGCAAAAATCATCATTTTAAACAACTAGCTTCAAAAAAGGTGTTTGGCCACAATTTTTCTTCATTTTTGTTTTCTTCTATCGGCACCCCGGTAGCAGGGAAAATGATCCAATTTGACTTGCACACCTTCAATGGTCGATTGAATGGATGAAACCACCCTCGTCATTGACCAATGTGGACCGTTGTCGCAGGTGGCATCGTAGATGCGTCGCTGTTCGATTCGATGTGGTTTTTTCAAATGCTGCATGATGTGAATGTGAAATTTGGCACCAGAGATCTGTGGGTACACGCTTAATATGCCAACAACTTCGGTTGATCCCGAGTAATCGATCAAAAGGAGCTTTGGGGAAAGTGGTTGCAGATGAAAGTGCGCAGCAAAAAAAAAACACCACGAAGAATGATTCCTTTGGCGGGTATGGTGTGGCTGTCTGGCAGGGGCGGTCCTGCAGAGGAATTGGAAAAAAAGACCAACAACATCGGGTATTTCAACCTGGGGATGGCCATTTTTGAAGCACACAAGTGGCTCTTGTTAGAAATGTAGGAGTTTACATGAGTTTACCGGTTTACCTAGCTTGATCGTCAGCAAAGATGTTGGTTATACCTTTATTTGGTTGTTGGATGTTGCCCTGAACTCTGAAAAAAGGGCCAACAGATGGGGTTTCAAGGTCATTCAGACTCATGTCATAAGTAGTTTTGAAGATATTTTCACGTACGATGATCTTCCTGAAGAGTTTCACACATGTATTTATATGTCGATTCTGCTGATTTCAGATCTAGCTGATGGTGCTGCCATCTCTACACAGTCGATGATGTTTTTCACATTCCTAGCTTTGGAAATCCTCCAAGAAGAAAGGTTCTTGTATCAAAAAGGTCTGATTGCTTCTAGCCTTAATTGTCTTCCTGACACGTCCTTTGTGGAAAATACTGAAGACTTTTGTAGCTCCAAGCCGCCCCTGTTGAAAGACCCCGCAACAACGCTTGCGGCACCCGTTGGTGACCGTCTTTGTTTGGACAGTTCTTAGGCTTGAGGGACCCGCGGGGCCGAAAGTTCGACTCCAGCAAAGTGTCGTGAAAATCTCATTTTTGCGTTTTTTTTTTGGGGAAAGAAGTCCATATGTTAGATATCCTATTACAAAGTCCTTTACATCTCAACTGCTGCAGGATTTTCGTTTTTTTTCTTGGAGGCAAATTGTAGTTTACTTTTGTGAATCGCTGGCAGGCCATTTTTTTTCAGCCCAGGGTCCAAACAAGTGCAGAATTCGGGTCTAAAGCAAAATGTGGCGGCCCGGTGTCTCACTGGCAGCCTCCTATTGAACCTTCCATGTGGGAAGCCAATTCCTTCGCTCTCTGAGTGTTAGTTATGAGCCAAAAAAATGCTCCAGTCTCTCTAAGGCAAGAGCTAAGGTCCATGCGTTTTCCTTTTCTTCGAAGTTTAGCCTAGCAATGACCTAATATCCAGTGAGATGCGATTAAAAGTTAAAAACCTTCCACTACCAGATATGACTCCGCTGCAAGTAGGGCAAACGCGTGGCGCCCAACGCCCAACGCATTAAAGGGAGTCCTTGTTGTACCAATTGATGCAGTTACCAACGTCTTGGCGGAAGAGTTACCATGACACTCAGTTTACGTATTGATTAGTTGGCTGATGGACATATCCTCAGTTGATCACGGAATATGAAGGCTTTTTGCAACATGCAGCATCGTTGGATTGGCAGCATCCTGATGAGAAGAGTGGAGGTTGCCATCGCACATCTGACTCCTTGGACCTCTGCAAGGACCAAAAAGTCAAGCAAGGGTTGGGAGGCATCATCTTTTCAAATTTGAAAGGATTGCCTCAAGTCTGAAGTAACTACCAAATACAATAACTATATAATGCAATTGATACTCTGATTCTAGTGTGTTTGCGTCACCTGGATTTGATGTAACATCAAAAACCTGAAACGTTTGGAATTTCTGTATAGATCAAATGTTCTTGAGCCACAGGAAGACTCACATGTAAACGTGCAACTTTCAATTTTCATATCTTTCAGTTCCCTTGAAACATGCATTCCTCGGCCATTTCTCAAAACTCCAAGATCCGAATATTGGAAAAAAGAAACCGCACTTTCTCCAATTGAGCCGAGTCGATTCTGACCGGCTCTTGTTTTGGGGGGGTTCGGACCGTTCTCGGGGCATTTTTTTTTCGAGAAAGTTTGGGGTGGGCAAAGTCCCTTTCGAACGGCCATGATTCGCACGTCCCACGGACCAGTGGGACTTCGACATGCCAGAGATCCAGAGACGATCAAGCCATCCAGCAGCAATGACAAGAAAGAGGTAGGGGCAGAAGGAAGAAGGGGAAGTGGCAAACTGGGTGGCGATGTATATATATATATATATAATAGTATTTTTTGTTATCATCCCTATTTCGGGGAAATGATCCAATTTGACGACCATGTATTTCAAATGGGTGGCTCAACCACCAACTACTAAGGGGATTGTTAATGGTTTTTGTTGAAGAGATTTTCATTACCAAGTGACAGAGATCTTGATTTATGTTTGTAAAGATATGCGATGGTTGCTTTCATGCTTTCAACGTGTAAATGGCCCAAAACAGCCCATACTTCCTATGACCAGCCAGATCGGAAAAGCCGGGAGATTTTCAGGATGAAAGAGTCTTGTGGGGCTTTCCCCCCCTACAGTATCGCCAGGTGAAGATCGGCAAGAAATGGCTCCAGAATCGTAAAGATATCAAAGCTGAGCAATATCGAAGTATCGTCAAACAGACCATGCTTTTGGCTGCTGCTCGGATGGAGGCCCGGATTTTCAAGAGAACCAAGATGAAAAACGAAGAGCTTCGGGATCCAAATATGACTTATGATATGAAGGTTTGATTTGCCGGATCAAGGTGTTACATGGTGTCACATTGGTTTTTTAGAAGTTAACATTCGACCTCAGAGGGTTTCTCACTTGTCAGACTCAGGCTGATAGGCTGATGCATTCCTGAAAGACTAATCTTCACAACTTGACACGTGTTGTTTTGGTGGGTTTTGTGGTTGTAAAAAAAACCCTTGTTGCTTGGGTAACTAACAGTGGATTTTTTGTTAATTTGGCACTTGTCATCCCGGGATGACTCAACAAACCCTTGGTAAAGAATTTTTAGGCCCCAAAAGGGAATCCCACCGGAGCTGTGGGTGGGTTGGTTTCGTTGGTGGGTTTCGGGTTTGGTGTCTTCAACAAAAAACAGGTCACTGACATTGCCTTCGGAGCTCCTTCAGTTGCGATTGATGAGAAGACAGGACTCTATAGGTCGGAAACTCCACCGAGAAATCAGTGGTGAAATTTTTTAAAAAGCAGCTTGATGCATGGCACGGTCCAGTGTTTTTGGAAGATTATTTTGTATGATTCTTGATTTATGTAGAACTTTTAGTACTTGCCAAGAAAAAAAACATATATCATTTTATTTTTGCTCCAGCTCAGTCAGATTTTTGGTTTCGTGAATGGGTTGCGTGGTATACACCGTTATATACCTTGGAAATTGGAAGGCGTCTTTTTTTTTTCAACTCGCTTCGCGAGAAGGGTTTCTGGGTGGCTTCTTTCTGGCAGGTCACCGGATGAGATGGCCATGCGCGATCAGCTGGCCAAAGACAAGATCCAAAGTCTGAAGGAGGGAGTTTTTGGGGTTAATGAGTTTTTTTCTTTGATGATGTTTTTTGGATGTTATTGTTGATGGAAGACATCCGGCGAATCAGTTGAGGTTGGTAGTTTATCCCATTAATTTACAGGGTTTTATACATTCTGGGTGGTTGTTTGAGATGTCTTCCACCAACAGTATTTTGACTTTCAAAAGGGGGATGGACCAGGGAAGTTTTTACTTGCCAAAACGAAGGCCGCCACAAAACAGTTCCCCACCGAAGGGAGATTGAAGGAGGTCAGCGCCAATCATTAAACCAAGATACACTCATGATATACCCATCCTTTATTCAATGGCAGCTTAGTGAGGATGATTTTGGGTCGATTTCCAATGCGCTTTCAAGCAATGCTATACATGTAATTGAGCAAGGGAATCCGCCGAAAAGGACCCAAGAGCTCAGGTTGGTGATATTCATGATAATTGGTCATCATTGGTCCAGATTGTTGGTTCTAAGTAGGGATGAATGACCATAAATGCTGGCTTCAATTTCTAACTGGAGTTGCGGTGTCCATCCCCCCCACTGACTCATAAGCAAGTAATTGGGAATGGTGAGAGACAATGATTATGACCATCGCCACCTTCACCTCGGCTAGGAGGGAAGCGCCGCCATTCCAGCAGGGAAGTATGTGGGACAAGTGGGCCTTAAAAAGACGGGCCGTAGCCAAACCAGACATTTGCTGGTGAAGACCAGCAAATATCCTTGGGCATGGTACAAGTACAGGCAGGGTCCATTGTGGAAGGTTCTTTTTCCATGAAATAGGATGGAAAGCATGATGTTGCACGAGGATGAATGCTGCCGTTTCCGTTCCCGCGGCCGACCGTTGTTTTTTGGAGATCCATTTTAATTTTAGTGTTTTAGTGACTTGAAGGGGAAAAAAATTCTTCCACGAACCAACAAAAATCTCCTTTTGGGTGTTTTTCTAGCTGCCAGGTACTGGTGCATTCAGTCAGGCATCATGAAGGTCTACAAAACCGTTGGACCAGACTATACAGGAGAACCCCATCGCTTGTACGACATCCGAGAGGCAACGTGTAAATTCGAGACCCGCGACATGATGGGATTGCACGAGCCCTTCTTGGGAAACTATCAGGCACGTGTACGACTCTTGTTGAAGGAACGTACCTGGGGTCCAGTCTTCCTATATTCCAAGGACCGGTAGGGGTGGGGCTGGCTTCCAGTTTGATGGACCCGTGGGAAAAACCCCCCTCATTTGGATATATAGTTTGGTTGGCTTTGTTGTTGCACTTTTTTTTTTCTCCTTAATGGGGTCAATATGTGCATATCCTATTTACGAAAAATATGAGTGTATACTGTATATAAATAGATGCTGTAACATGTGCTAGACTGTATATACAGTATATACCCCGATTTAACCCACACGTTTTTCACTTCCAGGATGTTTCGGAAGTGAAGTCCTGGGAGCGCGCCATCCGCATGTGCAAATATCTGTTGAATGCCACCGACCGGGAGGCACAGATTGGTGCACGGTGCAAGATGGGCCCCAAAAGCCAGTTATAAGTAGGGACAGTAGGGTGAAATTACTCCACTTACTACATATAACTCCCGTTAGCCATTTATTTTCGGCCATTTAGAGGGGTTATAACTGGTTACCAATCTTGATGGTGATGGTGATGATGGGAGCCAGGGGATTTTGGAGCTGCTAGGTTTGCCAGGAGTCGCTGATGGCAGGTTCTGCATGTCATAACGAACTTCCATTTATAGTTAAAGATTTTTCCCACCTGCACAACATGATGTATCTATCTATCTATCTATCTACCTATCTATCTTTCTATCTATCTTTCTATCTATCTATCTATCTACCTATCTATCTTTCTATCTTTCTATCTATCTATCTATCTATCCATCCATCCATCAATCTATCCATCCATCGATCTATCCATCTATCTATCTATCTATCTATCTATCTATCTATCTATCCATCTATCCATCTATCCATCTATCCATCTATCCATCTATCCATCTATCCATCTATCCATCTATCCATCTATCCATCTATCCATCTATCCATCTATCCATCCATCCATCGATCTATCTATCTATCTATCTATCTATCTATCTATCCATCTATCCATCCATCGATCTATCTATCTATCTATCTAGCTAGCTAGCTAGCTAGCTATCTATCTATCCATCCATCTATCCATCCATCCATCGATCTATCCATCCATCGATCTATCCATCCATCGATCTATCCATCCATCTATCTATCTTTCTATCTATCCATCCATCCATCCATCCATCCCACATTTTGTGAACGGCCAGGCCATGGCTTTTGTGATTGGCCGTGTGGCAGGATCCATCATGGCTAAAGGATGGTCCGCAGCATTCCGGTATTACCGGGAGTTGGAAGATACACGACGCCTGATTCGTGGCTTAGCCATGAGGCTCACGAAATTGGATCTCAGCCGTGCATGGAACAAGGTTGGGGGTTTGGGGGTAGGGCAGGGTGAGGGGTAGCCCCATGTAGATAGAAACTTTCCAGGAATAGGTAGATGGATGAAACTTATTTGGCTGCTTATGTATTGGCGAAGGTACAGTTTTTTTTTGGGGGTTAACTGACTATAAGTCCACTTACTAGGAAGGGTAAAGAAACACGGTCTGGAACGTAGCATAGATAGTTGGAAAGTGTTGGAGAAGGCCGGAATAAAATTCATGTGCAAATGGCAGGAAGGAAATCAACTCCTCTACATCTACAAAGGTTACTGTCCGATCATTCATGTGTATATCCTTATGTACATATAGAACTCGGGTATATTCTTGCATGTATATATGTGTTTGTATACTTTATTTTGTTGGTTCGCGCCGCGCTGTCGAACACTACTGGCTGATGTGGATCTTGGAAGCCCTTGGATATGGCGAAGAATATCTAATCCAATGCATACACATGTGTATCAATGTGTGATATATGCATAAGCTGTAGTTTTTTTTTCTCCGGCGTCTGGGAAGCATGGCTTCAAAGGTTTTCTTGATTTCCCGTTGCAGGCGCGCCTGGTGTACTTACAGAAGAGTCAAACAGAGAAGTTGCGAAAGGAGCTGCTGTCTGAGCTGGGATCCGAAATGAGGAATTTAGTCAGTAAGTAGACTCCAAAAAAGGATAGCAGATAACAAAAGCACTTCTTTGAACATAGATCCTTTGAGTACAAGTATCAACATATATATATATATATACATATATATATATATTGACAGTGTGTATATATAGATGTATTTATTGACAAACCAAAAAGATATTGGCAATTCTTTCAGGATGGCACTGGAAGATGACAGGCAGTTGATCACATTTCGATGGACTCAGTGTGCACCTTTTCTGGAGCACAAAGCGTGATGTCACGTGACATCACCTTGAGAGGCAGTTGTGTAAAGGGAATCCTGCCTAAAATGGCCTTATCCTATAAATTGGAGGTTGGTGAAGCATGAAAAGGTCTTGAAACATTTAGTTGCAACTCCCACTTTGGATGTCTTTTTTTTCTCCTTGTCAAGGTTAAACAAAAATGTCGTATGTTCTCCCTCAGGAGCAACAAGATTGGGCAGCACGTTTCTTGCGGGACAAGATGGAGAGGATCAACAATCAAACCGCGAGATCACCAGCAATGAAGCTTCGGAGAATTTGATTCCTCATGGTGGGCTCTCAAAAATGTATGAAACATTGGTGCTAAAGTAAGGTGAGGATCCATCCTTTCAGAAATTGTATTGGACATTTGAGATTGCAATGGTTCTGGTAGGAAAGGTATATAGGTGTATATTCGTAAAAAACTTCCTGAGGTTGTTTTCGTTGCTGTTCTTTCCTCAGTTATATAAAGGCTTCATGCAGTTCATTTTGTGGGGAACCAACACAGTCCCATCCTAAAGATTCCTGAACGGTTCGGTGAAGGTGTTCAAGCAACGGCAGCTTTATCGACAGTGAAATCTCCTCCCACCCGGGAGGCTAGTGATAACAGACCCGGTAATGATTACGAATAGTGATGACTATTCGTGGCTGCCAGCGGATGGAGGAACATCCGATTTTTCCACTAAATAAGGGATGGAAAGCAAACCGTGTGAACGGTATCACCTAATGGCTTCTCGGGAATAAATGTTGGTGGTTTACCATATCAGGAACCCTCCATGAAAACCATACAGTACTGGAAGTATGCCGAACCACCAACTGTCCAACACCACCAACTATTCATTGGCTGGTGGTATTGGTAGAAGAAATCCCGCACCAGTTGATATGGAGAATCTCAACTGATGGAGGCCTTCTTCCATCAACAGTATATCAAATGGGTCACTTGCGCACTGAAAAGTGAAGGTTAAGCTAGCCAGCATCCTGCTAAGAGTTCGTAAGATATCCCAAGGTATCGCATCTTCCTTGACCGTTGAACTGCATCCAAGGATCCGTTTGGCAGCTCTCAACAAGGTGCAGCTACTCTTCCGTCACTTTAGGCAGGATCACATCTTTGACCGTTCCTATGCACTGGGCACCAATGTGTCTTGGTGCGGTTGGTGTGGAAGTGCTGGCTTTTTTGTTGTGGGTGTTGTCCAAACAAAAGGGGATGTGGATGGCAATGGTGATATTGACGGGTTTGACAAAAATGATCAGAGTTTGGACAGAGATCCTGGCTCTTCGGTTACATTGAGGTCAATACGCGCGTGCAGCAGATGATGAAAGGTGTTTCGATGATCCTTGAAAAATGTGAGACAAAGGAGGTGGCAAGTTGAGTGTGTACACAACTATGCGTAGTAAAGACCCCACCTGCCCTGATTGAGGTGCTTCTAATGTAGTCCGGTTATGTCCGGTCGGGTAATGAGTGGATGTATACATTGACTTTTTGCATGTAGGTATGTTCCAATTCCATCGGAACTGTGGAAGTTGCCGTCAAAAATAGCTGCCCCAAAGAGTTATTCAGTCGAACATGGCCAATGTTTTTCATCTAAAAAACTTGGGGCCCATGCTCTACTTGCAGGGGAGGGTTAGATCAGAAAAAATCATCTTCATGTTGAAGCCAGGGTTCATCAATTCCATCACTCAGAAGTCCTTTGCGGGATCGCACTTGTGACTAATGACTTCTTGCCACTCTGAGGATGGCATCCTTCTCATCCTTGAGCATCAAGGATGTCTTGCAGCTTACCCTGAAGGGGGACGCTTGGCGTGGCACTGAGGTGTTGCTGTGCTTCTGAACAGTTCCTGAGTTCTTTCCAAAAACCAACAGTTGCCGCAAAACAAACGAAAAATCAAGGTCGAGCATTTGGAATCTTAATTTTTTCCCCTGTTTTTTTTGGGTTTTTTGGGTGGGTGAGGGTAAGTTCATCTCCAAAAAATCCTCCGCCCCACGGTATGCTGCCTTGAACCTTGAAACCGTGAAGCTCAGGAGGGGTTGAACCACTTCCAGGAGGACATGGATTCCTATGCAAATTCCAAAGCATCCCAGTACTCTGAGGTTGGGTTTTTCTTGAATTTTAGGAAATGTGGGAAAAACGACGGAAAGGAATTTCAGGATGCAAGTGGGAAAGTTATATAAAACTAAGGTGATGAGATATCTTCAAAGAAAATATGTTCTTCAAACAAAATATGTGATCATTCCGTACTTTTTTTTCAACTTTTAAGATCAGTGGTGTACTAGTCAGTGGTACAGTTGGACAATATGGCATCAATAATCAAAAATCATCAAAGTGCCTTTCGTGCCTTTCTGGCCAGTTTTTCAAAAAGTTTGTTTGGCCAAACTTTTGATGGGAAAAAAGCAGTCCTTAGAGTTGGATCTTCCCAATGATAATGGTGTGTTTGAGTGTTGGGTTTCTCTCCCATGCCTTGTAGGGATACCATGACGCACACACACACACACACACACACACACACACACACACACACACCATTTTGCAGCATTTTGCATCCGCCCTTTGGCAGGTGAATGTGAACCTTCAGCCACTGGCCTTTACCATCTCCGAGAATTTCACCATGCTGTCGTTTTCGGAGAAGGACAGCGGCTCCATCTTGCAAAACACCAGCTGGGAACATTTTGTCCCTCAGTTCGTTGCAAGGAACGTTTGAAAAAAACTTTTTTCATCTTTGTTTCTTTTGACAGGGCTCTGGGGTGGGGTTTGATGAGAAGCGTAACCAGGGGGAACTATGTGACATACATATTTATATATATATATATATATACATATGCAAACATAGGAATAGGTGATATTTTCTAGACCTGGAACCGTGAACTGCCTGCTTCACCCTTTCTTCATTCCCCCACTTCCTCAGGTGAATCTGAACCAAATCAGCTCGGTGGTCCTTCACACGGAACGCTCCTTGGAGAAGACGGCCAAGGGCGAGCGTTTGCCACCTGCATGTTGCGGTGGTGTTTGGTTCACCATCAACGGGCCACGTGTGGCATGGGGACGCGCCTTGCGTGCGATGACGGATGCGGAGACACAGAAACCCGGTACCTTGGTCGATGGGGGGGGGTGAGAATTCCGGATCTGACCTTCACCTGCTGACCTTTGTGGATTTGTCTTTAGTTCTGTTTTTTTTTGGGGGGGTTTGGGTTGAGTTTGGATTGGGGTTGGGGGTCTCGGCATATTCGCCCGCGCTGGGAACTTAAACGACAAGGTTGAGGTTTGGGTACAAACTTGGGGCATTTGAGGCGCTTTCAGCTCGCAACAGGCGATAGATTTGGCTCTGCACCAGCTGCAGCTGACATGTTCCAGTGCCACTTTCTAGCCAACAGCTGATCAAAAAATCTCCCATGAATCCAGGTGCCGATCCCTTGAGAATTTCGTTCAAAAACCATCAAAACCTTCAAACACCTTGCAGCCTTCCATAAGTGAAAGATGCCATTTTTCCACTGTCATCTAAGTTCAACAAGTGGTGGGCTCCCCAGATGGTGCCTATCTGGGAGCCGCTTTGGCCACTGGCGCTCCCTTACAGTGGTTGCGTATGGAGATCGGTATTCGCAGTGCAGAGGTACCAGATTTAAGATCTCAACTTCCAGAGGAGGGACAGGCAGGGAGTTCCCATTGGGGAAACATTGGGGAATGATTCGGGTGGTGTAGGGAAATGGGTTGGTAAGGTGGTCTAAACATGAAGGTAACCACCTCCCAAGGCTCCTCCCCCCAAACCTTGGAAACCTCCAGGTGGAGGTCTTTGGAGAAGACAGCGAGGTCCGTTCCGACTTTCAGACCTTCCTGGTGCTGACGGTCTTGGGCAAACGCTTTCGAAGCACTCCAGCCTCGGGAAGCAATCCCACATATCAAGGGTGCCTTGGTTGGTTTGGACGGTCATGTTTTTTTCGTCATTTTTCCTGGTGGATAAATTGGATAAATATGATATCCTGGCGAAGTGTTTTTTATATAGGATGGTTGTAGGATGCTTCTGATTCGAGATACTTTGAATCATATGGGTCATATCGTATAACTGGTGCAGGATTTTGTCAATTGCATGTGATTTTTTTAAAGGCTGGATTGACATTTGAGATCAATGGATGGAGAGTCTTATGAGGTGGAGGAAGAGAGCCTGCGATGATGATCACTCACAGATATATGACATAGGATGGACATGTATACACGCATGTAAACACAACAATACAAAACATATACAGCGAGCACTTGTTTTCATTCCTAGAATTCCTATACTTGTAAATAAACAAACGCACGTATATAATTACACACATTCATATTTGCACATGAATATGCATATTGCATCAGTTTATAGCATGTTTTGCGCATGCTCTTCAAGCCATGGAGCAGCTGGCAAAACTTGGGAGATCAATTTTGTTTTTTCAAGGCACAGTTTGTCACTTTTGTAGGATGTACTCCTAGAGGTCCTAGAGTATCCTATGAAGGGTCCCAGGGGATAAGATCTGAGGCCTTACATGGGAAAGTTTGTGGCCGAAATCCCTTTGCCAGTGGGAGAAACTGGCATTTCGTCCTTGGATTTGTCAGAGATTGGCATTGATGTAGTGGAACAAGATCCCATCGACATGGAGAAGAATCGAACCATTTGGTCCACCAAGAGACTTGGTTTTACAACCCAAAAAAACGCCCTTTAGTGCCAAACGTTGAAGAATGGAGGTGACAGGTGATCTCCGGGCGAATTTTCCTAAAAGCGACATCTTCCAGGTCAATTCACCCTAAGTGGTGAAGTGACATCCATGTTCCAGCTCCAAACGAAAGCAACATATTTTCAAACAAAAATCTAGATTGCTTGAAACATCTTAGATCGACAGATAGACAGACAGACAGATAGACAGACAGACAGATAGATGGATAGATAGATATCTTATCTAGGTGGTGGTTTCAATCATTTTTTATTTTCACCCCTACTTGGGGAAATGATCCAATTTTGAATAATATTTTTCAATGGGGTTGGTTCAACCACCAACTAGTTATATAGATATATAATACCTTGAAACCTGTTGGGGCTTCAGAGGTTACGGTTGCTGGGTTGCTGGGTTGAACCGACCCGCTCAATGCCTTAAAAACCGGCATTTTTTTGGGAGGGTTGTTTTGTGAACGTTTACCACCCAGATAGACCTGGAATAGCACAAATTTGTTCCATGATCTCTTCATCATTTTGTCTGTGAACAGTGAATTTGCAGCTGGTTTCTTTTGCAAACCAGTGGAGGTGGAACCCCCTTTTTATGGGAGCCCCTCATCCTTCTCGTGTTTTGCCCATTCCCAAAACCCGCTCCAAGGATGCCGTTGTGGAAGCTCATGGGCAGTGAGGAGGAAGTTGCTGCAGCCGCGGCTCGAGTTCCACCACCAACCAATCCGGCTTTCACCACGATGGGTTTGGAAGTACAAACATTGACGCAGTTGGGATTAGTCGATGAAGTCCAGGAGGGTGTGTGTCTTAGCTTATATATATAGTGGTAAAAAACTGTGGTGTAGGTGATAATCGGAAAGTTAGGTAGTTGGGGAAGCTTTTGGAAAAAAGTTTTTGGCGAAAGGTGGCTCTAAATGGGGGTTTCTTAAAATGGTGGGACCCAACAACCATTGGTTTTCCTACTAAAATGATCATTTTAGGGTGTTTTGGGGGTACCACCATTTAAGGAAACACCCAAAATTGTTGTTGGCGACTCTAGTTGGCTTCATTCGCCTTGGGTTCCTTGGGGAACCCATGGGCTTCATGGGGCTCCACTAGTTGGCATCTTCCAAGCGGGTTGGTGGAATTTCACGTTGGAGGTTACCTTACCTTTCCATTGACAGGTGAAACCAGAGTTTGGACCAACCCCTGAAATCCTATAGCCCTCAGGTTTTCTCTGAGGGAGTCTATGACAGCGGGCGCACGAAAATGCACCAAGCGCCTTCAGCTGATGCATCCTTTTGTGGACATCTCCGATGTTTTGCCAAAGAAGGCAGTGGAAGTTGGAAGTTGGCGAGATGGAGGGTGGGTTGGATTACTTGGGCTTCAAGCTAGTGAAGCATCTAGTGTTGAGTTGGAAGTGAAGAGTGGCATCAGTTGGAACAGTGACCACATCATTTGGAGCTCCAAGCATTTGTCAAAACAAACAGCCATCGAACAGCTTTCCACCTTTGAGACACGGATGAGAGAATTTTGGGCCATGTGGATACTCCCAAATAAGACCCTGTTTTTGAAGGACTTACTTTTTCCAAACCAGCAGTCTTAGCCCCGAATTTTCCAGGATGTAGCGTGATTTTAGGCGAATCTCATCGCCTTTTCAAGGCTTTCAATCGCCACCTATCTTTTTCAAAGATCTGGTAGCCTGGTAGAGACGTGATGACAACAACTAACTGCCACTTGGATGATTTGTTTTTAAACCACATTTTTCTTCCAACGAAAAAGGTTACGGGCTTTCAGGGTCCCGAAAAACTCTGCCCTGCATCATTTGGGGCTGCCATTGTGATGAGACTTCAACTTGGATTGGAGGCCTTTGTGGACCTGGAGATCAGTGCAAAAGTGGCTTCATCTTCCTTGTTGCCACGAACCTGCATCTCTCCGGAAGTACAAGGTGCCCGGGGCCAAGGGCAGGGTTGCCAATGTTGTTTATTTTTTTGGGTGGATGTGGTGGTGGGTGTTTGGATGTTGTTGTTGTTGTTGTTGTTGTTGTTGTTGTTGTTGTTGTTGTTGTTGTTGTTGTTGTTGTTGTTGTTGTTGTTGTTGTTGTTGTTGTTGTTGTTGTGTGTTGTTGTTGTTGATGATGATGATGATGATGATGATGATGATGATGATGATGATGATTAATGATAAGAGAAGGGGACGTGACCAAAAAACACAAAAGAAGGAAGGATGTGGCAGATTCTTTTTTCTTGAAAAGTTGCTCCGCACTGGAAGATGTTTTGTGAACTGCGGGGAATGGCAGATGTAGTGATGATTGAGCCAGGTCAGGGAGGAAGTATCGTTACCTTGGGTCTCGAGTCTTTACCCTGGGTAAAACACCGCGATAATCATCTAGGTGGTGGTTTCAAAGATTTTTTATTTTCACCCCTACTTGGGGAAATGATCCCATTTTGACTCATATGTTTCAACTGGGTGGCTCAACCACCAACTAGTGATGCTTCAGTGGAAAACGGGGCTATGATCGTCACATGCCAGGTCGCGGTTCGATGGTGAACCTCTTCACTTCTCATAAGGCTGAACTTGGAAGTTGAGGTTTGCACAAGGCATACCCTCCAGGGAACTAACATATCCCCCCAAAATGGCATTTTGAAGATTTTCCTTTTCCCAAGGTGGGATATGTTCATTCCCTGGAGGGTATTAGCTAGAGTCACCCAGAAACTGCCAGAAAGCCTCAATTAGTAAAGCTTCAGATCCTCAATTTTTTCAATCCACATCTTAGCTGTGTCACTGGGCAAGAACTGTCGTCACAGTTTTGGAGATTGGTGTAACTGAGGCATATATAGTATATGCATATAAGGTTTGGTAGGTGATGGATAGGGAGGATGATACGGTTGATGGACAAAATTTGGCGAACCAGTTCATATGGGTGAATATCGGTACGTCACGTTTGAAGCGTTCGAAAAAATGATCCCAAACTCTCCACAGTACTTCTTTGTCTCTCTATCTGTGCGTTATGCATACAAATATTATGTATATATATAATATATATATACACCACCTAGTGGTTATCCAACTGGTGGTTTATGTTGATGGCTTACCATTCTAAGCATCCCTTATGATTTCGGGATGCCTCTTGGGGATCTGCAGCAACCTCACCATTGGGGAATTGCCTTGCCAAAGGAGCCTGAAGTGGGTTGGTGAAATTGGAAATAGTTCACCTCATTAGTAATTCTCATTCTTAGTATTGCTAGTTTTGTTCTTGGTGGTTTTGGAAAACAACAAAAAATCATGCAGAACAAACATCATTTCAATGAAAATGCATCTGGAAGTCTCGTTTTCCTCAACCCCTGATGTCTCCAAAATATCCTACAACTGAGATTTGATGCGTGTCAGGCGGCATGGTTGGATGCCGGTGGCGTCATGAGGCTGGTCCAGAAGGGGTTGATGGCAGGTCTGACGGAAAACCACGGGCCGGCCTCATTGAGGGTTGGAAGTGCCTCCATAATTTTTTTGCAAATTGAGAAGAGGAGAAGGTGTGTTTTGTTTTTTTTTCTGCGTCCCCCTTTTCAACGACCCGGAAGCCAAAAAAAAGAACGTTGGAGAAGATAAACAGTTGACATGATTTTGAGGTAGAAGTGAAGAGCCAAATCCTGATTTTTTGTGACACTGTGCCTTTATTGATGCTTTTGATTCTGTTATTCTTGCTTCATTCCCTGAAATCCAGAATGTGTTATCTACATATGTATAGATCTATTCATATAAATTATACACGTAAGTATAATAAATATTACCTCTTTTTGATCTTTGGCTCGGCAAACGCACGTTCTTCTTCAGGCATGTGAGTGTGCCCAGCATGGTGGAGATCAAGGTTGGATTCCAAATGGGAATTCGGTGATGGCTGAAAAATGGGAGGATTTGCGTTGAAAATTTCTGTTTGGTTTGGATTTCTGATTTCGAGTTGTGGAGTTTGAACTTCACCATTCGGAATGAGGCTTAGTAACGTATCTTTGGAGTTTGGAATCGCTTTAAAACAAAAGCTTTCCGTTAATTTTTGGTTGGGGACTGCTGCCCCGGTGCTTGCCGGGGGCAGTTCCCAAGGCAGATTCTTTTTAGGGATCCGGAGGGGATCCCTGGATCGTATCGCGAACGAAAGCTAGCTTTTCTTATTTTGCTCCCATCTTCCTTGGGAAGAAATAACGACAGTGAGGACCATTCGATATGGGCACGTTTCTATCTATATAAATAATATACATGTATTCTGTCAATGGTTCATTGGTGGGATGTGCCATGGTCTGTCTGAACAAAAAGTTAACCACCAACCGCAACCACCCCATTAACCATTGGTTGATATATCTTATCGGGGATATTGATGTGATGGTTTGTTGACATGAAAGAGTTGCCAGTCTTGTTCAAGCCTTTTCCTCCCAAAGTCACTTCCGATGTTTTTTTCGTTTTATGTAAAAATTTGGAGGTTGGTGATGCAAACCAAAAGGTCGTGGAATTCAGCTGGCGCAAAGGAAAACACACTTTCTCCCACACGCATGGACGTGGAAACTTACCTCGAATGAAAGGATAAGAAAATATTGGAGGGATCGATGATTATCTAGGTGGTGGTTTCAGACATTTTTTATTATCACCCCTATTTAGGGAAGATTCCCAATTTGACTAATATTTTTCAGATGGGTTGAAACCACCAACCAGTTATGGGAGGGTCCGGGTAGTTGAAACTTGTTTTGTTTTGATTTCCGGCCCAACCCGTGACCTCCAGGTGAGAGAACTGATCTTCCCCACTGATGATCCATCAGAGGTGCGCGGAAGGTGTAATGATGGAAGGTGTGTTGCCCTGGAATAGGTGATTCATGAAGGATTACCACCTTCCCTCAAACTAAGATTTTCGCACCTGAACATGGGCCGAATCCCAAAAGGAAACTCATCTTCCCAAACCATGAATTTTCAGGGGGCTATGTCAATTTCAGGGAGGGTACAAGAGAGAGGGTTTAGAAGTGGTGGTATTTTTTTAAACATATAAATACGTATACTGTCATTTACTGCTACTTGGGCGATTCTGTGCAACCTGTTGATGGACATTTCATATGGCGGTTTATACATCATGAGTGGTGCATTGCGTGCAACATCTCAACTGGTTGGCCGGATGGTTTGCCCATCAAAAGTTGACTTGGCGAGTTGTTCCTCAAATCATGCCGAAACTGACCGATAGAGATGTTTCAACAACCCTGCCCACAAAACCATACATCTCCAAAAGGTTTCAAGGCAATTTACGTGCATTTACATGTTTCTGTTGGAAAGTTCTAAAAAACCTTTCACGGGACCATGCCAACGAGCCCAAAATCTTCACCCTTTTTGAACGCTGACATGCTTTTTTCGGAAGATGTATGGAACTTTTCAACGACTTGGATTTTCCCAAAATGATGCAAAAACACTCATTTGCTGTATGCCTTTTCAACTATTCAGGGTTCCCAGTAGGAAGCACTGGGCGAGATGGAATTCCGTGTTGGCAGCCGGCAGCTTTCTGCCAGAAAGAGGAAGCTGTCCCCCAAAATCGAAGAATCCCCGGATAAGTGTCCAAAATTTGTCGATATCCAGATTTCAAGTTGGTCTTTTACACTCCATTTGTTCAACCCCTTAAGAAAAAAAACGATCCTTTGGGTCCTTTTCAAACGGGACAGTTGATGTGGTTTTTCGAGCCTATGCCAGGAAACACGGCTCTACAAGTATTACGTGGAAGCCACCTGTAATGGGGTGAAGAGTGCTACGGTGCCATTGTGTCGTCCGAAGAAAGCCTGGAGCTACTTGGTGCCCTGCGATCCGTACCAAATCGATTTCAAGGTGCGGAACTTTGATCTCTTGAAAATGGAGGGATGTTTTTGTT
Organism: Breviolum minutum Mf 1.05b.01; assembly: GCA_000507305.1. Classification (NCBI taxonomy): domain Eukaryota; class Dinophyceae; order Suessiales; family Symbiodiniaceae; genus Breviolum; species Breviolum minutum. The sequence continues at coordinate 60,120 of DF240690.1, read as the reverse complement.
TTGACCTTGGCATTTTTGAAGAAGGAGAAAGGCCAGCAAGGGGAGATTCGTTGTTGTTTTCCATGTTTATAGGAATTGATTGATTCATTTTTAGTGATAGGTGGTGCAACCTCAGAGATTTGTGTCATGAGGTTGGTGATGATTGGTGATTAAGCCTAGCTAGGAAACGCCCAAGGGCCAAGGGTTTGCCATCACTTCAAATTTGCTTATGCTGAACTGTTCGAGCCCATCAGACGTGAGTCTTTTGGTTGACCAGATAGGTGAACTCGTTGGAGCATCCAATTGATCCGCCAAAACGGTATGCCGCCCTCAAAACTATCACAACTGGGGACAGATGTTAGATGGGAGGATTTTATCCACCCTGTTTTTCGAAGTCAAGAACTTTGAGCCAAAAAAGCCACTTGAGTGGAGAATTGATGCATTTCAACGATTTTGAGGATGTTTCAGATAGGACAATCCATCCCATGCCCCTATAATGCACATGCTTCTTGGATCACATCATTTTGGAACATCTTATACCCGGTACAGGGGGGTTCAGAGTCCTAGAAAACCTCCAATCAGAGGAGATGAAATCGCGCGATTTTTGTTTCTAGTAACATGGCTGCCCGAAAAAAACAGACCATTTTAGATATGAATTGCTTTTTTGGACAGTTTCCAGCATGCCCATATGTTTTTTTGCAGGATACTGTATCATACTCCATCCTATACCTTTCAACTGGTTGACCTTTGTTGGTTTTTGAGCGTAACACCAGGAAGGTAAGCCCCGATCTACCGTCCATTTTGGCAAGATACCCTTCCTCCCATAATTATGAAAGTGGAAAATGGTCCCTCTAACATTAGTTTCAACAGCATTAGTTTCCTTTCATTCAGGGTAATTTTCCGCTTCCATGATTCCGGGAGATCGGGTAGGACTTCCATTAGTACCAGCGAATCCTTGGAACTTAAGGACATTCCTGTTTTCAAGAGTGTCGACTTAAGAATCGCTGGTCATTTCGAGGATCATCCCAGTTAGTAAGCGGTTAATAACCATGGTGATCGTAAGTCCCCAAGACCTGGGGTTGTTCCTTCTGTCACATGGCCTACCTATATAAATGACTTTTCAAACGGGGGGTGATGCTAACTACTTACAAGTCCTGGGATGATCCTCCAAGCAGGGGGCAAAGCATCGGAAATCGCAGGCCAGTAGCATTTTCTTGCCCCTACCACCGGGAAGCTGGAGTGATCATCAAGCACCAGCGGTGGAGGTGGCGGTTGCACAATTTGGGGATCCATTTGGGAACTCTGGGGGGTTAAATATCCCGAGAGTTTCAAAAAAAATTGAGTCTGTAAGGTGGAAACATGTGTTTAGTGGAAGGATTCCTTAAACTCTTACGACTTTCGAAAGTTTTGTGAGAAAGAACATGATCGTTTCTTGGACGTGTGGAAGTGACAGAAGTCACGCAAGTTTAACAAAAACAACTTGAAGCCATGACCGAACCAGAGGCTCATGTCTTCAAGTTCAAAGATCCTTCAACTTCAGGGCTAAATGGGTCCATTCCAAAAAATCACCATGCAGTTGTTAAAATCAACCATGCGGCAGAAGGTAGAATATGGAATTGAACTATCTTCTAATTAGGGGAACTGAATCCAATTTTGTTGAAACAAATCATTCTACCGAAATAGACAGAGCTGGTAAGAAACCGCTGGTGAGAAATCAATAAAGCACCACTTTTGGCCAAATATTTCATTAAAATTCTAGCATCATCCTCTCTACTCCAGGATGGTGTCATAGTTGGCGCAGGAGCCAAATTCAGAGCTCCGAAAATGTGGTCCTTCCCAGCAATGCAAAAATGGATGGCAAAAAAGGTGTATGAAGATACCACCATCTCACCATCTCTTTCTGGTTTTTTAAAACTTTGAAGCCCTTTGAAAAGGAACAAGTTCTGAGTCCGGGTGCTTTCAGAGGTTAGTTCTGGTACGGTAACTGCTTCCAACTTAAACGGCAGCCAAGCTTCCAACATGAATGGCATGGTTCAAAAACAACTCCAGGTGAAGATCTTGAAGTTCATGGTCTACGAGCAGCCAACTTTGAATTTCCAGGTGCAAGTCAAGGGGTACTCCCCAGTTGGGTGGATGCGAAAAAAACCTCGACCAGTTCCATTGGTTGAGGGTTTTTGGAACTATGGGTTAGTTCCGCCTCATGGTCCGAATGTTGGTGGAATGTTGGAGATTCAAATTTCGATTTTTTGTTGGTTTTTTTTAAGGCAAAGTTCATGGAGTCGGGATGATGACATCTCCGAATGAATGGTGAATTAAGTATTTGTAGCCAGAAAAATCTACGAAAAGTCACTGGGGAGATGCTGGGTCAAATGGTAAATCTCCCAATAGTTTGGTGCTTGAAACTGAAGTTTGTAACTTGATAAGTAAGGAAGAAACCGAACCAGAGCTATATAACGACAATGATGATCTTCAAGTCACAACACTTCCCCCAAGAAACAAAGGCAAATCAGGCTTTTGGACAACAATCCTCTTGATGTCACTTGAGCCATGGATAGAAAAAAGGGTGATGCTTCGTGAAGAGCCTGAAGAGCAAATGAGAATGGGATGGCTATTTCTCTGGGGCTGGAGTACGGTATGCCAGATCACGGTTTTTGTGTATTAAAGAGGATGCATCCTCCTCCCTCCAATTTTCTTTTGGTGGGGGGTTGGTATTGTCGCAGCCGCATGTGGAAATCCATCCCTGTGACACACTCTCTGACTCTCAATGTTTCAATTTTGATCTCATGTTTTTTTTCCAGATTTTTATGTGTGCATGAAAAGGCGTGTTCCAAATTTGATTTTCAATGTACTCCTTGGGAATCTTTTTAGATTTGCCACCGTGGCGCCCAGTCATTTTGCCAGGAGCTGCTGGCACACAACGGTGACTCAACGGGTGTTGTGAGTTGGCTGGGTTGGTTTTGTTCAAAGGAGAAGGTGGTGGAGCAGATCCATCTGGTTGTGGGGATGGGACATCGTTCCCACCACAGAAAGAATAAATAATTCCATTGAAGCCATTGTATATGAACTTGTTGGTGGGCTGGTTCCGCTAAGATGCTAAGATGCGGCCAAGTGAAGGATGAAACTTTGGGAGCTAAGAAACCCCAAAGCGAGGTCCTTCACCGCGGTGTTTTTCCAACTTGGCATCCTCTTCTCATCTTGGATGCATGCCGTTTTGGCATCCTCAAACACTTCAAAACATGGCGGTTTGGTGAAGGGATTCCAAGTGTTCATGAAACACAAAGACAGTGTTCAGCCTGGAAGGACATCTCAAAAAAACCACATCCACCATGATACTGTCTTCAGAATCATGCTAAAACTCAATGTAAAGTGTAAAGTAACATCCATAAAACTTGATAAACCTATGACTAATCTCAACTGCTTAGTTTCTGCCGGATTTTACCCTTCAAGCTTCCATACATCCCCATCCCCATATGGTCCATCCCCAAGGGTCTGACGTTTCACCCCGAGGTAAGACGTCGCCAGCTCCACAGCAACCGGAGATGGTGTACCATGCGGAGTTGTCCTTGGAGGCGATGACCTTGGACTTCTCAAGGCGGGAAATTCGCACCATTTTCCCCTGGGGGAATTTCCAGGTGAATTTTCCGATGTATTTGGGGAATCAAAGAAAAAATCACCAAAAAAGGGATTAGACACAATATATATGGTGAGAATATGTGGGGAATCCCTAAAAAGATGACTTTGTGTGGGAAAAATCCCAGGAAGTCAAAAGTCGTGTTTTTTTTCACAAATTGAAGGTGTGGCCCAACAAAAACCCCTTTGAGATTGAAAGGAGTGGTTTTTTGGGCGGGACTGACCTTTGCTGCTTTGCACAAGTGGTTGGGATTTCGTTGAAGGCGGTTTTTGAATGGCCTAAGCTCACATACATTGTTGATGTCAAGGCCTCCAAACCCTGATTTATATCAACCATTCATCAGAAGTGGACCAAAATCATGATATTCAAATCAGAAAAAATCTCCAAACATATTTAATCTTTATCATCATACCAGCACCCTCCAATGGGTGGTGTTTAAACCCCACTAAGGGGTCATCCATTTGGCACCGCGGTCAGGAAATCGGCCAGTGTGCCCTTTGCAAAGGCCAAGGTGATGCCAACCAGTGGATGGGAAAAAGGGCGGAAACAGTGATTGACTTCAAGTCCGGAGATTTTTCAATATGTGGCTGGGTAAACTTAAGCAAAAGGTTGGCCAGAAAATGCCCCCATGGCTTTTAAAGGGAAGCCGTAACTGAGAAATGGTGGACTTTTTCACGGTTCGAGCTTGGATTCTTGAAATCACTCTTTCTTGGAAATCAACCTGGTTCCCTTTGGGGACCTGGAAGGAGGTTGTTGTTGTTGTTGTTGTTGTTTTTTTTTTTTTGCTTCCGTCCCTTCCGACTTTCCTGCAAGGCAACAGCAACCACCTACAATGTGGCCAAGGACCACGGGGAGGATCCACCCTAAATACGTTTGATCGGATTCAATGTTTGGGAAGACCCGTTGTGATTTTCGACTAAAAAGCCCGGACTTTGGAGGGTTTTTACCAAACCCAACAAAGAAACATGCTAATTCCTGGTGACCCCACAACCATTTTCCTGGAGGTTTCGAATGGAAGGGACCAAAAGATGGAAGTTTGATAAGGTGAAAGCAATGGATGCAAGAGAAACAAGCCCTACAACCCTTCTACATATAGCCGGATAGTAATATATCTATACCTGTATGTAGCATATATATATATACTACAGTATCTGCAATTGCCGATGCAAGTATGTAGATACATAGGAATTCTCAAATAACCCACCTACACCTACTTATTGTGTGTTTTTTTGGTTCTTGTTCTTTTAAAGCTGATTTGTGTATATATATATATATTCATATATTTACACTTTACATAAGGTCGAGCCAAAAACATTTGTGGTGAACTCCGCCAGCAACCAGGACGAGTTGAGCCCTGTGGAAAGCCCTGCAGTGGTCGTCATGGATATCGCCCTGAGGGACCGTGACTTCGCACGCTTGCAAACGGCGCAGGACGGGTCCGGCCTTGAGAGCTTGGGGAGTCGTAAGAACTGCTTGTTTTGGGGCGGGTTGTTTCCTACTCACCGGCTGTCAAGACAGGTTTGGATGATGGGGTGACATGATGACCTCTTGGAAAGCCTGAGAATGGACGAAGTTTTTCAGAGCAATGGGCAAAACTCTAAATTTTGATTGACCTTTATTATCGAGAGAATCATACTCGTAGACAAACTTTCAACCCGTAATTTCAATTTCAACGGTTTTTATATACCCTCCTGGGAAGTACAGTAACATATGAAGATGATTTTCCTTTTGCCAGCAAGATATGTTAGTTCCCTGAAGGGTAATGGTTTTTACTTGATTACTTGAAGAAAAGATCTGTACATCGAAAGAGCACATACACCAAGCGCAAGGCCAGCTGAGTGTCGCTGTCGCATCCTCGACTTTGCCAGGATACAGCACGCGCAGGTGTGGTGTGTGTGGGCGACAAGGCAATGCTTCAAGTGGAGGAACCCATCAGCTACCCTTTGAACGAGGCGGGGGGGCCATTGAGTGACCCGTGATCTCGAGATATTTTTGAGGAAGCGTTTCGGAGCCCCAGAATTTGTATCAATCACTGGGGTAGAGATCGTTTCTAGTTGGGCTAAGGTGGTTTGTGTTGCCTTGAAGTTTGAGGTTGTTTCATTCAACACATGGATACATGTGTTTAACGATCTTGGAAGCAGGTGGAATACCGACGTCGTGGTTTCTCTGGTGAGCATCTGGGGCTGCAAGGAGTGTATATTTCAAATTTCCCATAATGTTTTGGAAAAAAAGACATACTTTGCATAGAGGATTCCCTTTCTTTCAGAAGTTCAGTTCGCGAACTATATCATCAAATCAGATACTGTACGTATTTATGCTTGGTGGTAGGCTAGTAGATTGTTTGGGTGGCAGAATTTCAGTTTGTGCTTGGGAGTCTCTCTCTTGTGGATGTCTCAAAATTTAGGGACAATCAAATCACCGGCTGAAAGGTTGAAAGGCTGAACGGCATGTTCTTGGCATCTGTGGTTGTTGTTGTTGTTGTTGTTGTTGTTGTTGTTGTTGGAAATTAGTCTTCTTGGTATTTTGTGGGTCGAACGAGGTTTCAATTGGCACGGCGACGTGGTGAAGCGTGGTCCGCGCCACTGAGAGAGCCCTGCCAGTCCAACGAGTATAAGGTGCCACACTAGGGGAAACGGAAACCAAAACCACTGACATGGAAACCTATACCCGCAACAACCAATGGCAGGTTTGGTGGGCAATTTTTCAATTTCAGGTAATTTTGAGGTTCCATGTTGGGTCCTTACGCAGATGAAAATATACGGCACCCTCCAGCAACACCCGAAATATTCAAACTGCCTAGCTGTGCCAAGAGAGGGTCCAAGTTGGATTCCATGAGCACAGAAAGGAGTTGTTCTTCTGTTGGGGAAATCGGGATGTGTTGGAGTTGAGGCTAGCAAAGCAGGGAGTGGTGGTTTCATTCACCGAAAAAATACGGTAAAAGAGAAATTGTATCTACATATGGTTGGTGGTAGAAATCCCAAACAACCACTTGGGATGCAACAAAAAACCCTAGAATTACTATAGTCACTGGATGTTTTCCTGGTATATCTACTACATCAACTGGTGCTTGCCGGATTTCTTGAACCATCAACAGTAGGCTTCACCATGGAAGCTCAATTCGTGAGGCGAGTGGCCTTGGTGAGTTGACACCTCCAGTGGCTTTGGCAAAGCTTTGAGTTTTCACCACCTAACTGGTGACCCTCAAATTTTCCCCGAAATGGATCTGGAAACCTATGGGATTTGTGACTTTATCTTGACATGTAGCAATGTAGCAGCTGTGTAGCTGATTCAGCTAGCAGCCGGCGTGCGCTGATTTTTTGCTACGTTCGCCAAGTTGAGTGAAAATGCAATGTCGAAAAAACACAAAAGTTCAGTGGCTAAAAAGACTTATGCTGACCAACCAAGTACTACAGGGTTTTGTAGTGCTTGTTTTGGATATCTATGAACGGATTGCTCTATTGGCGTACTTTTTTTTCCTTCGTTTTTTGGTATAAGGGATGTCCACTACTACAAGTAGAATGGCCCTGATGGCCCCTACTCCCTAAAAAAACGCTTCAAGGAGCTTGGATAAGGGGTTTCCGGCTACCGGAAGCTTGGGTGGAAGAAAACTCTGAAGATCTTTTGAACTTCATACCCCCCGAAAAAGGGAACCAACATGGACCCTGCAAATGCTGGTTTCCAGTTTCTAGGTTCCCCAAATCTTCCCCTCCAAGTTGCAAACTTTTTCAGGGTCCACCTTCAACTCTTGGGAAAGTAACCTGGATCCGAGGTTTTGTGTTCATCCCTTTGGGCGAACGAAGGAACGATGGGTTTGGGAAAACTCCACCCAACTTCTCTGCCAACAAGGCGCTGTTTTCAAAACCACCAAATTTCCAACCCAAGGCACCCTTTAAGCAACGCGTGTTGTCCAACAGCCACGATGACTTGGTGCCGCACAAATACGTCTTGCCTATGACAGAGGCAGATCACATGTCGCAGGTGAAGCCAGGCGCGTAGTAAAACAGGAAGTTTCAGGTGTAAAGGGTTGGAGGTTGGAGATGATGGTTGCAGCAAGTTTTTTTTTGGATTTGGAAAAAAATTGGAGGGAGAAGAATATTTATGACTTGACATATGATTCTGAAGGCATCATTTGTGGATGGCACATTTGGACCGATAAAAAAGGGCTGAATGCAAAATCTCTCAACCTTTCCGCGAGCTGAGTCATGAACCTCAGGGAATGTTTCAGGGAACAGATTCAGATTCTGGTTCAATACCTTTGTGTCCCATGGCATTTCTTAAGGGTTCGTAAAGGCTTAGAATCCCGATCTACTGTTGATGGAAGAACTCCCAAACAACCACCTGACATGTAAGAAACCTTAGTAAATAAAGGATAATAAAGGGATATTTACCATATCAACTTGTGCAGGATTTTTTCCATCAACAGTATGGATAAAGCTTGATAGAACTCTGGTAGGTTTTTGTATCCCTAGATGGCTACGCTGAGACCAACAACTGACCCGAGACAGTGAAAGACCTGGTGACAATCCTGAGAGAATCATCCCACCATGGCGGTTGAGTATGATTTGGTATTGACATATTGATGATTTGCAGGGACATCTTTACTGAAATGTTCCCTAAAAATTCATGTTCCTGAATTATGACGTTGTTTTTCCCATGAGATATCAGAAAAAAACGTGAAGCAATGCCCTATCCAAGCAAAAAACCCTGGAGGTTGAGTGATTTGGACTGATTTGGACTTATTGGACTCACTTCAGTTCTTTTCATCTTGACTCATTGGCGAATGACATGTCTCATCATGCTAGTTACACCCCCTGGAAAATGAGCATGTCTGCCTGGAAAATCACCATCTTTAAAAAAGGAGATACATCTTCAAATGGTTGGTTTTTCCATTTTCATGTTAGGTTTCGGGGGTAAAAATCACTTGAAAAAAAAGCATTATGACGCAACCCCAAACTCAAGTATACCCTACTTCAAGAGGGGTTGTATAATTTTGTAATATCATACAAATATCCAGTCAGGAGGCTGCTTCACACTATGACTTGATAGATTTGTACCAACAAAATCTGAGAGTGATGAAGTAAAAACTGGCATATAGATGTTGATTGTATTCTTAGAGGTAATGCTTATCCTCATATTCGTGAGCTTAGAGCAAATTTCAGCTGAAATTTTTCTTGGAATCTCGGATGACCCCATGGGTAAGGCACCTATTGGCGAATCATGGACAGTTTGGTGGTGGACAAGGGTCAGGAGTTACAGCAAAAGATGTTGAACCATGAAGTCATCAAGAAGTACCTGGGGCCGAGTCGTGTCAAGGGAAACAGACGAAGGTTAACATGGTGGGTTCTGAAGTAGGAAAGATTGGGGGTTCATTCTCCACGGAAGGTGGGAAGCTATCCCTCGAGGGTAAAATTTCTTCCCACCAGCATCTTCCTTTTAGCTCCCTTGTTTTTTTTTATGGTTAAAACATCCTGCAAAATTGTAACTCATCTAATTCCAAACTCTAGATCGCAGTCTGACTCCGCTTCCTTGGAAGCATGCGGGTGGTGGTGGGGGAAAATGGCAGCTGGTTCCCCACCTCCAAGACGAGGGTTGGAAGATGATTGTTGGGGCCAAAGATGCTGGTCTCACGAGCATCGAGAGACGAATCAGAGTTTCTTTTTTAAAACAATTCCCCCCTGGTGGTACATCTTTTGGTTGAATCAACATCTCAAAGTTTCACTTGTGACCCTTGTGACCCGACCTCTTGAGGCATAATCCTCAAGTGGTGGAGAAGTTGTCGCACCTCACGCGGAATATCCCTGTGACCATCCTGGCAGTGTATCCAGACCAAACCTGTGACGTGGAGTTGGCTTCCAACTTCATTGCACAATGGGAGCGCCAAGGGGGCTGAAAAGTTTTTTGCTTTGGGTGAGAAAAGGGAGGAGAATGGGGGAGGATTATTATTTTGTATATCATATATATATTTATTTATCTTTTTACACATATATGTGCATTTATGTTCATATTTGCCATACTCTCAACAAAAGGATTACGGTCAAACCCCAAAAAATACATGAATGACAAACCTGGACTTGGTCGTTTCTGTGTCAAAGAAGGCACCGGAATGAAGCCTGGGAAGCCAAATGTAACATTGGTACGGAATCAAAAACCTGGCAAAAATACATGGGTGTTTCCTAAAATAACGGTACCCCCAAAACATCCCAAAATGGTCATTTTTAGTAGGAACAACCATGGTTGTTGGGTACCATCATTTTAGGAAACCCCCAAATACCCACACACTCACCTTTGGACCTAAAATTTTGGCATGTGCGAGTAGCCAAAATGGATCTTGGGGAAGGAATTCCCCAAATCGGAGCAAGAATGCAATGCGCGCGATGCATCTGGTATTTGAAGTTTCTGGCTGCAACATACCCACACGACAAGCCATGTCCTAACAAAACTGCGGAAATTTATTGGAATTTGTGGTGATATGTCATCCAACATACAAAATGCTCACCGGTACCTCAAAAAAATACAGGAACATCCCAGCTTGTAATATTTTTGAGGAGTATGGACAGCTATCTCTCTATCTTTATGAGCTGTATAGTAGAGTGCGTATACTCATATACTTTTAATCAGCATTGCGACAGGGAAGGTGTAAGCGGGTCTTGGAGTAAACGTGACAGCCTTTGAATGAGTTATATCTTGGCTGGTTGTTTCTCCTGAAGGTGGGCCCCAACTGGATTTTTAGCATCCAAACTCCGCATCCAAACGTTCCAGGAGAATGCGCCACACAAGCCGTATGCCTTCCAGGGTTCTGTGATCATCGGTGAGCACATGGACATCAGTGAAATGGCCATCCGCAGTGCGCCGGTGGGTGCTGGAGACGTAGGCGAACGCAAGCGCCGGTGGGTGATGTTGAAGGGAATTCCCCTGAGCACGGTGCGCAGCGTGCAACCGGTCACTGGGACTCAAACTTCAGGACTTTAACTTGGGAGGGCCAGGTCTGGAAAGGATCCTCCACTCAGGAGTTTTCCCAAGTTTGAGGAAACTTATCTTCCACTCATCTTTGGTTGGAGGATGTTTTTTCAAGGTATCACTGGTAAGTGACATCACATGGTGAGGGGACTTCATGTTTCGGACTTCCACCGGTCACACCTTCGGTTCCTAAGCAGCCCTCTGTTTGGGTTTGTTGGTGGATACCACGAGGCGAGCTTCAACGTCTACGATGCGGCACTGACCACCACGGATGAGATCGTGAGGATTGATCCGCGAAGGATTGGAAACGACTACAACCCGAGGCGGGGTTGGGTTTTTGGAAAGCTTGCAAAAAAAGCTTGGCAATGTTCTGTGTGGAGTTTTTTTTTTGGGGGGGGTTTAGGGGAAGATGGTGGTGACCAAGATGATTTGATAGGTAGATGTGTGTGGTTCAAGTTAGATGATGGTTTAAAGTAGATGTGGGAATATGCCGCAACTCCCCGAGAGTAGTCAGCCATGACTAACCTCATGAGTTGCGCGGGTTCTACTTTCAGGATATTTTGTTGCCATCACCAAGCAGCATTTCTTTGGGAAGCCAATTTTCAAGACGAATTCCCCGAATCTTCCAAGGGTCGGCTTTCATTTTCTTTGAAGAGTTCAAGGAGGATATATGCTACATCTACATTTCATATCGGATACATTGATGATACATCTACATTACGGACATGGTGTTTTTTCGTGACCTATAATACTTACATGTTGGTTGTATTTCCGGCGGGGAAACGTTTGGACTTTGCCCAGACCCGGCAGGTTGATCGATGGCACCGTGGATGACATGTCAGTCTTGGGTGGACATCGGGGCAGCTATCGTATCGCCGCGGGACCGTTGCCAGCGGATGCCAATCCCACGGACTGTCAATACGAAGCTTGGTGGAGTACCATGAAACCTATATAAACCCTCCAGGAAACAACGAAAATGGCGATAGCTGGAAAATCCACCATTTTTTTCCACTAAAAAGATTACATCTTACAAATGATTGGAACTTTCCATTGTCATGTTAGTTTTTGTTGATGTGAATTCTGTACCAAAACTGGAGGTACTGCGCCTTTATGGCGTTTTTTTTTTTGGGGGGGGAGGTTTGAGATTCCCTTACGCAAGGCTAGTTAGGTCAGAAGCTGACGTTTAGGCATCCCATTTTTCCACACACCTTCGATGGGTTGTTTCCCATCCGGATCCGGATCCCTGGAAGTCCAAATCTACAATTTTTTACCCAAAGATTGAAGGGTGAAACTGTGAAACCTTGGGGGAGTCAAACCTTGAAACCTGGGGTGAAGGTGGCAACTCAAAGATTTTTTTTTTGAATTTTCACCCCCAAAATATTTGGGGGGAAGATGATTCCCATTTTTGACGGTTCGCATCTTTTTCAAAGGGGTTGGTGAGTTCAACCACCAACTAGTAACTTTTGGGGGTGATATTTAGCTTCCACCCTGCTGGAAGCTTGATTTTCAGCTTCAGAATCTCCCTGAAAGATGGGCACCAAACAAATGTATCTGTCTCCAAGAAGTCTTTTTTGGCGAACAGGGCTGGATGTTTGTTTCTTGTCATTTAGTGTAAAACAGGTAGGGTTTAACAACGTTTGAATCTTGCGACTTGGCAGCGAAGTAGCTGGATCCTTCATCATTTTTGTCAGCAGGGGATTCCATTGAACAGTTGATTCCTTCCAATTCGCTGTTGATGGATTTTCTTCCTGCTCACGTTAACGACGTTGATATGGGAGAAATATTCAGATATCTCGTTAGGTAACTATTAACTATAACCGTGTTGGGTTACGTTCTTATGTGGGTTTTTTAAAAACGGCATCCAAGACGTCGGCCAGTCAGTCATTCGGTTTAAAACTCCCATTGTCCGATGGACAGGAATGGTCCTTGAGCCTCAATGCTGCGAATGAAGCAGACATGTATCACTTTGTGACCATGTTGCGACAAGCCGCTCGCATGGACATCTACGAGCAGGCCAAGCTTGGTAAAGGATGCTTTTTTGGGGGGGGCTTGGGGGGAATGCCAAAAATCCATAAAGTCGGACTCAGGAATTCCCAACCAGACCAAATCCAGTTCGAAAAATTTGACCTTACACTTGATCGATGTTTACGGGACAACCTTCACCACTTTGTTGCAAAAAGTGTAGCTAGTTTGCAACATGTTTTCTTGTTTTTCCGACTTCACCGGCCGGCTAGCTTCTTGGCCTGGGCTTTTGGCCGGATTTATTTTTTTTATACCCAACAGAATCGCCTCGGCAGGTGAAGAAGCTGAAAGAGTTCAAGCAGAAGTCTGTGTATGCACACAATCATCGACCATATTTGGATTCTCAGATCTATTCGTCTCAAAGTGGCCATTTGGAGGTGCAGAAGTCGATACATGGGGGCGGCATGGTGTTGTTGGCATGGTGAAGGGGTGAACGGTTACATTGAATGATGGTGGATCATATGGCTCATGGTTTCCATGCTCTAAAAGAATCAGATGAGAAGAACCCCCCCAAACCCGCGTGGTCTTGTTTTCGGATAAGAAAGAGGCTTTTGTTTGGCATGCTTGCTTGGCTGTGTCCTGTAGCGATTTCTGGCCTTAGACAGGTCTGAATAGCCTGGTTTTACCCACCACCACTACCGGGTAAATCGACATCCAAGAAGGGCACAGAAAAAAACAACAACTTGCAGATCTAAACTCCCCATGAACCTTAGATACCATCCAGGGAACGAATTCATATCCCACCTTGGGAAAAGGAAGATCATCGACTCAAATGTGCCTTTTTGGAGGGTAGTATATGCTAGTTCCCAGGAGGGTACCCAAAACTTCATCTTTGGATTCCAATCTTTTGCCACCGCAGGTGATCTTGGTGGAAGCACGACATTTGCGCCCCACACGGGTGCAACAAGAACAAGATCTACAAACGGCCCTGCAGAAGAGCTTGCAGTTGGATCTTCAAGTGGATGTTCCTTTGATTATGATCAAGGATCAAAAGTATAGTACCCCATGTATCCCCCTCCCAACTACCTGTGCATTATGAGGGACGTAGGGTCCCAAAACCAGACCCATTTTGCACAGAAGTCCCCATGCCCCCGTGTCACCATTGTGCTTTTGATATTAGTACAGGCTGGGAGTCCAAGAAAGTCAGCTATCTTTTAAAAAAAGGTGTCTTGAACCGAAAAGACCAAAGTGTTTTAGCAGGGGCTTATCTCATCTCTTTGGGTGAAGAATTTTTTCCGATTTGTTGCCCCCCCCAAGAAAAGGTTCCCCTGTGGGGCCATTTCCAACAACTCTTTGCAAATCTTTCAACCGTTTCCATTGCAATGCAAATTTCAGAATCAAGCAAAAATCTGTTAGTTGTCGATGACTTTTCCCATATTGTTGATGGTTTTGGTCCAATCTGCAAACCACTGGGGGTTTTATAGATCGCAGGACCGTGCAGGACCTGCACTTTGAACCAACTGATGTCAAATCATGTCAAATTATGTGACACGTGACTCCCCATTGGTTTCTATCAAGATCTCATCGAGAAAAGAAATTCGTTGGCCTCGTTCATAGTACTGATTTAAAGACATCAACATCGACATCATAGATATTTACAGCGGTGGTCTGGAAACTTAAGACCGATTGGGTAGTTTTTGAATGTTATTTTCCAGCCTAAATCAAAAATGGCCACGTACATTTCTTTTTGAGTTTTTTTTTTAGATAAAGCCGGTTCCAAACGATTTGCTGGGATATCCTGAGTTCCTTCAAGTCATGGCAACATCTGTGGAACTTCTCTACCAATCGAATCCTCACAGATTGCCGGGCGTCGTCCGCCCAAGGCCACCTTCCGATTGAAGAACATTGAGACTGATGGCAAGGCGATTAGTTGGGATTTTTTGTTGTGTGGAATGGGTTTTTGCCAAAAAATGGACAGATCAAGGCAAAGATGCTTTGAAGCATATATATGTAGATATATATATACTGTATATATACACTGGAAAAATATATGGTATATAGATTTATAAACATATAGCATAATGGACATACAAACAAAAACAAAAATTCCGTTCAAAACTTCGTGAGTTGAGTTTTTTCCGTTTTTCGGAAAATTCGCCAACTTGAAGGCTGGTAGAGATGTTAAACATCCCATGCCTCCCTGACTCAGGCGAAAGATCTCATCTACAAGGGCAGCAAGATCCAACGATGTCCCACTTTGGTGGGAAGCAATCCCAACTGGGGAGAACAGGAGCGGCGGCGTTTGGAAACCCTGTTAGATGCTGTTAGATGCTGATAAAACTATATAGTGACAAGATACGAGGTATACCATTTTTTGCATGGTAGTTCTAGTTCCTCCTGCATATTAGGATATCACTTATATATGATTATATAATTGCAGGCATCTTTTGCAAAGTTGGCTCCAACTACAAACAAAGCAACCCCCCGAAAAAAGGGAGTTGACTGGCGGAATCCGATCCCAAAACAGTCTCAGATTTCAGGTTTGTGAAACAATTCACCCAGAAAAATGGTCAGAAAAACCACACTGCAGATCTTTTTTTGGTTGGAACATGACCTTTTTGCAAAAAAGGAAATGGTTTGGTAGTTCTAGATTCCAGATAGATGTTCTGCTGCTGATTGATTCTAAGTTTCCTTCGTTAAACCAACAACTAGTATAAACACTCAAGAAAACTACCATCCCAAAAACGAAGGCAATCTTCCAACCCGATTTTTTATATAAATATTTTTTTTGGGGCTGTTTTAGGGCGTCAAGTTGACTCCCAAATTCCTTGACTTTCGGAACCTCTGTTCAGGAGCAGTTGAAAAACTCGGGTGGATGGGTTTTCAAGAGTCCTTTGTTGGAGAAGGCTTGCACGGTGGGTCGAGGTTCAAGGGATGGACAGTGCAGCAATAGAGAACAGATTTCCAAATCAAGAAAAACATGGTGGAAGGCTAGGTTGAAAATTGAACATGGAAGTCTGGGGAAAAATTGCCTTTGGTGGAGGAGTTTCCTGTGAATCATCAGGACTTTTTTTTTGTGTCCAATGTCAATTTTTTCCGGTGTTCCTGGCATGTATATTATGGGTATCGTGGGACTGGGATACACCCAAAAAAGGGATACCATCTTTTGTTGAAGTCGCAAATTTCTGAGGATTTTGTTACATCCAATGTGTCTTTGTGTTGGAACCTTAGGATCCAAAAACCCATTGGTGACTGTAGCCAATGAGAAATTCAACTTAGATCCAACTAATATTCAGCTTAAAGACCTTCAATTTGAAATTGAAAGTGCTTGAACTTTGATAATCCACATGATGACAGGCCGTCACAGCATTTTGAATGAAAAAAAAGGAAATAAAGAGTGTTAAGTGAATTATTTCCATATGTGCTCTAGGAACCTAGGAATCATACGACTTCTTTCAGAATTTATTGAAAACGTTAAGTAAAATTTGGGTAAAACATATCAGAACTTGATCAAAATGAGTGATGACAGATCGTAATGCTGCTGTCAACTTTTGTCACTGCATTAGATCAAGCTTGGTATTGTAGATGTTTTTTTTTTTTTCTCCGTGCTTTTGCTAGCAAAAAAGCATCGGAACACCAGGCATCGATGGAAAACTTGTACCTGGAGATCGAGTTGACATCGCGCAAGTACGAAAAGTTGGGCATGGTGAGGCCGGAAAACTGTTTCCCGCCCCCAAAACGCAGGCGAAGCCGTGGTCAACATTTCCATCCCCCATCCCGATTTTCCACCAAACCTCCACCTTTGGAGTTTTTATTTTGGTTGGGGTTAAATGGCTTTGGTGGATTTGCAGCTTTTCTTAAAGAAATTCTCGGTTTTCACGGGATTTTTCTAGGCAAAGATGGAGGTTTTCCATCACCAAGTTGCTTCAAAAAAACGGTGTTTTAAAAGGTCAGATCGGCTTGTAACCTTCAATGGTGGATAGGTGGGATGGTTTAACAAAGAAAACATGCAATGGAAGGCTCACCTTTTTTCTTTTGGGGGATAAGGATGTGATATGAGCACATTTCTCATGGCATTTCTTTAAAAGTGCCATGTGACTTTAGCAGAGAGAATGGGTGTTCCCTGATGTTTTGTTTGATTGAGCCTAATATCGGTATAGCAAGCTGGACACGCCTCAGACTCAGACAGTTCCTCTCGGACGGACAGCATGCGGTTTCGTCCCCGAAAAAATGCAGCCATCTCAAAACCCGAGCAGCCGTCTTCCAAGCAGAATTTGTTGTGCATTTTTTTAAACATGACTGGGTTCGTTTTAGGAAGCGTAGTTGAGAATGTGCGGCGAAATTCCAGATCCAATTGGCAACAAAAAACCAGTCCTGGATACCGTAAATACCCAACAAGACTAGGAACTTCTCCGGTTCATTGTCACCATTTCTAACTTTGTAAAAGAACCACTCCCCCAGCAAAACGGGGATGATCAGAGATGGGGTACAATAACAAATTCCCCGGTTGTTTAGGGGATGAAATTTCAACCCAGTCATGCGGGGAATATAATAATGACATACCCTCCGGCAATCTAACATAGCTGGCTGGAAAATCCAGCATTTGTAGATGTATTTCCTATTGGAAAATGGTGGATTTCCATTGCTATGTTAGTTTACCGGAGGGTAAGGATCCCTATTAACCAACGGGAGGATTGACCCTACTTGGAGGATCATCCCAGTTAGTAAGTGGTTAGTAACCCGCATCTAAAAGCCATGAAAAGGCCATTTGTAAGGGGAACAACCCCAATTGATGGACTTACTAACCATGGTTATTAACCACTTACAAGTCCTGGGATGATCCTCCAAGTAAAACCCTTGGGAAAACTCCAGGATGGCCGTCTTTGGAGCAACATTCCAAGATGAGTTCCTGGGTGGTGCGCCGACCATTGACATGAGCGATCCAAAGAAATACTTCAACAACTTGTCACTTGGAAAATCAATGAGGAAAAAGGGGCCCCTGGGTTGGGTTGGGTGTTATATAGGGGATGATTATACTACCCAATTATATATATGTAGGGATTATTTCATAAACCATGAAAGAGGGATCACTATTTTCACCAGCCAGGATTTGATGGAATGTCGTTCAAGGGTTTGTTTCACGCTGCTCACTTGGAAAAAATCAATGGGCGAAGTTGTGGTGTATTGAGCGAACCCCTTTTTTTACCGCTGGATAGGTGTCAAACTCTGACCTCATGGAGATCAAGTAATATCTCCCTTTAAGCAAGTGGCTTCCCATCGATCCACGTGGTGTCCTGTGAAATCAGCAGTTTTTTTAGTAGCCAACCCACTACTCAAAGGGGTCAAAAAATAGATGGCTTGCCGATACCCCAAATGGTAGGTTAGTAAAGGGTCGCTATTTTAACCAACATGTAGAGACTGCGCCATCTACTTTTCAATTCCTCCCGGCAAAACTTGAGCCCAAAAAATGGATCACTCAAGGTGGATTCCCCTTGCTACAGTGGATGCGAGTGCCAAGTTGACACCGAAGCCTTACGGTCGCTTGGATGTAGATTTTTCTTCCGGGAACTGGTTGAAGGTAATGAGTGTGAGTCAAGTAGGGGGGAAATTCCACCTATACAAATCGACTGGAAAAAAACAGGCCGCAGTTGTTTTTTTTTGGAACATTTCTGTCAGAGTCTGGTAGCAACATGGATGTTAACCTGACTAAAGACTCAAGACCGAGGTTTGGGGAAGGGGTGACTGGAAAGTTCTCCGTGCTCCCAGTGCCGTTGCGTTCTCCCAAAAATCCAGGGTTCAGTTCCCTCCAAAAGAGAAGTCTAAAGGACAACAGACAAAAAAGACTCCCCCTTGAAAGGCTTGATCAATGGAAAATTGAGCACAACGCACACACCTCTTGGAACAACAAATTGTTAAGCCGCTAAACATAAAGACTAACATGTGGTGGCAAGGGGAATTAAGTTAAGGAGCTCCAGATATGTAAATTCCTGAAACATTTTCATGATATGGAGTAGTTAGTTGGAGCTACCATATACATCCATATATCGTCCCTAATCATATATACCAGAAGACTTACTTCACCTCCTGTTTTTTTCAAGGCGAGTTGCACATCATGACGGTGTGGAAGCCCTCGGTGGAAACAGTTCTGTCGCGACGTTTGCCGAAGACCGTGCGTGGCTGGAAGAACTTTGAGCTCAAGCAGGTGGGAAGATTCAACCGAGACATCTCCCAATGACAAGGGGTTGGGGTTGTTTAAGGGACCGAGATTCGGTATTTTTTTTGGCAAAACTGTTTAGGTCAGGTTGGAAGATGTCATATCTGCGGGGCCAACATTGCTGAGGTGTTCAGTTGATAAAGGTCTTGTTGTGGGAATTAGCTGCTAGCCCCCTACCAGCCAGCACTTTGAGTCGATGATTTTCCTGTTTTTCAGGTGGGATATGGATTCGTTTTGTGGAGGACACCCACCTGAAGTTTAACATATCGAAATTTTACCATCCCAAAAAGGGAAAATGATAGTCTTGAAAATTCCAACCATCCATTTTGCAGGTGCCTTTAAATTGCTGTTAGTTTCAGGATTTCGTGTAGCGAATCATGGAAGGGGTTGGGTGTTTCCCCATTGATCGACCCGGAGGCGATGCGTGGAAGTACCATGATGCATGATCCCATCTATGACGTACAGACCACCAAGCGAGGTGCGGCCGAGATTTCTTCGAAAAAAAGGGTGGAAGGAGTTGAAAAAACCCGGTGGACATTCAAACCCCAACAAAATGACCTGCAGTTATAGTTGTAGAAATTACTGTGCATGAATCAATTATAAGTCATATTCCGATTCTTAGATGTCCAAAAAAGTCCGAAGAATACTTACTAAGAAGGATCTATCTAAATATCGGTATCAAAACGAAGCCGACAAACGCAACGCATCGCAATCGTCAAACTCTACGCTGAGGTTATGATCCGAACTTGTACGACTACCGTGGAGACATGCCGGAAGTCATGACAGATGCCAAGCTGGGACATGTGCAAGAAATGTTGGAAAGCATTCCCTACTTGGATTGTTGTGAACGACAGCAACGTAGCTTTGGCTTGTTTTTTTTTTTTGGCGAAGTGGTGGGGGTTTTATTTATTTGTTGGGAAGGGGGCAATTTCAAGTGGGGTTGGGGGGGCAGTTGATTTGTGCCTTTCAACTTTTGATACGGTTCTTTGTCAAAAAAGGAGTCGTTCAAAACTCTCACGAAATTTATCCGTGGAGTTTTAGCAATTTCAAAAGTAGCAACTGTTGGCCTCCATTTGCATGAATGCCTGCAGGTCCCCCACGAAATCGAAATGAAACTTTTTGCGCCCTTTACCAGATCCACATAGTGAACCCCAGCATGTGAATCTATCAAGAATCTTCAGAGATCAGTGGGAACCCGGTGAAAACAAATGAAATGACCAGTTGGTGGTGAAAACCCACAGCTGAACCCCAACCTGTGGATATTCAACTCTGTCTACTTTTTTGCCCCTTCAGCTAGTGAATTTCCACCAGTTACTTGGTGGATATGCCTGAAATAGGAGCAAAACCACCAAATGCCTATCTCCCAACTGTTGATTGAATGAACTCCCCAAGAAATTCATGCTTTCAAAAGGGTTTGAAAGATTGAAAGAAGTACGATTCAAGATGGATCACCCACCTGTGGAAGTGATTTTTCAATCATTCGGAGCCCTACAAAAAACACCTGGAAATGGATGGTTGGAAGACTACATTCCTCTTGAAACGGTCCCTTTTTTTAGGGGACATGTTAGTTTTCGGGGTTGTGTTGACTTCAATATTCTGCTGATGATAACCTCCTCAGTGAACTAGGCCAAAACCATCCAAAACCTTCCCAATTCAAACCAGATACCTTGCAGGAAACTAACCTGTCCCACCCGGCAAAAAAGGAATCTGATCTTCAAAAGTGCCTTTCGGAGGGGATATATATATATATATAAGTTCCCAAGAAAGTATTGGTGTAGACATTCATTTCCTGTCATCCTCCTACTCCCCCCCCGAAGTTTAACGACATAGCTCCTGAAAATTAACCAAAACCCAATAGGAAAGTACCCTTTCCAACCACCTTTTTCCAGGCTTGGCCTGGAAGAACTTCCGCCTGGACTTAGAAAGCAAATCCTCCGTGGACAGTGAGAACAATCCACAACGAGCCAACTTGGGACGTTTGCGCAATGGATGGGCCAACCCTGCAACAGTCAACACAAGGGCGTTGTGGGAGATGCTTGGGTTTCAAATAGGTAAAAAATGGATGATTGGTGTGTTGGATGGTTGGAGTGTTGCATGGATATTTTTGATGTTTGTGGATGAATTATGGCAAAGAAACTTCTGGAGGTTCCCATTTGGAGCGGGGGAAAGCAGCTGAGATTTGGGAGTAAATTAAATTGTACGCATGGGGACCCATCATGGGTTTATGCCCAATTTCAGCCATGAAACAGTAGTGGTGGAATATTGGCTGGCTCGTGGACTGTTTTTTTTTTGAATTGGAAAGAGCCAACCAAAAAATCTGAGAGGATTCTTTTGTGTAAAATACCTCAAGAAAACTGAAGCAAGCTCCAACTACCAGGTTAACATAGGCCCACAATAAAAGACCGACTCCCCAAACTCTTGGACATGAATTGTTGGAAGTTGAAATTTCTGACATGTCTTTTTTTGTCAGTCGGAAATATTGGCAAGCCTCAACCACCAACTAGGTTGGTTGGTTTCAAAGTTTTTTTTGATTTTCAACCCTCGATTTTTTTTGGGAAAATGATCCAATTTGACTTGCAAATCCATGTGTTTCAAGTCTGGGTGGGTTGATCCTAAAAAAACTGGTGCAACTCACGTTCCAAATCTGGTTAACATTAAGCACCACTTAGACAACCAACCTCAACGGTTTTGAAGCTTCCAACAACCCTCCCAAGGTTGGATGAATTGATGCGTCGTGGTGTCCCTGCACAGCAACGTGGGGAGATTTGGTTTGAGATCAGCGGTGCCTCTGATACACAGCAACGTTGGAAAGAGATACATGTAACTTGGCATTGTAAAAAACGGTGGTTTTACCAAAAACATTGGGAGATTTTTTTATTTATTTTTCAGCACTCCCCTTCAAAGTGTTGCTACTCCCCCAAAACTGCTCTTCTTCCCACAAATCATGCTTCAGTGGCAACTGGGTTCCTTAGATAACCGTTGCTATTTTGGAGGATGGATCATTTTCAGCTTCCATGTGGCAGTGCTTTGTAGATTTTTTCTTGTTCCAAGCAAGCAGTTTGAGCTTCCGTGTTGGTTTTCGAGGGTGTACCCTGCTGTATGCCCGCACCTCTGAAGTATGAGTGGCAAAAAAAACCCTTTTTGAGGGACACCAGTGGGTAACCCCTCATTGCGCCAACAACAGGGTGTTTCTGAGATGAGTTTTTGGTTGCAAGAATTAGGGGCTGGTTGGTTACCATCCTGAGGGGAAATGAAACATGTATATACTTTATTCATATGCACACACACACAAAACTGGGACATACAGTAGACTACTGTACTAGACTTGCTAAAAGAACACACTCTGCACCAATCACCGCGTTGTTGTAACCATTTTCACTATACCACGAGCCACACTTGTGTGTCGGCTTTCCGTTGCTAGCTGGGCGTTTCTGAGGCATCCGACATCAAAACTGCCGAAGAGTTCTTTAAAAGGTGCTTAGGGCAGGGGAGGATGAGGTTGGAACGGTTGGTTCATGGGACAGTTGACCGGACATCAAATCCTTGGTTTTTTTCCAGGGTTTACGCATATAATAGTCTATTTAAAAACGTGATGTGATGCCCCTATTCTCATATCATCAGAACACATTTTTCACACATACATATACTATATACACGCCTATATTTATGTATTTTATATATATATATATAGATATAGACATGATACGGGATGTTTATGTATACACATTGATGTGGAAGGAGTATAAGTAGCAATTTGCGTGTGGATCCTGGTTAAACCTTGTAACAATGGCGGCCGTGCAACTTGGCGTTTCATTGCAGGATTTATTTCCGGCACATGCAGCACCCTATGATCTGTAGACTTGAAAGGAAACGTCTGAGAACTTAGAGCCATCAACTTCTTTTAAGGGTTTATTTGTTAATGAATTTTGTTGCAGTTGTATTGGTGGTTCATTAGTGTTGCTATTTCGAATTTAGGGTATCAATTTGTAACAAATGCAGGGTGTTCCTTTTTTTGGAACATCGGGAAAACCCTAAGGAGTTGGATGATGAGCTCTCAGGTTCCAACCATTCGGGGTGAAGTTTTTCAACCCTGCTGTTGATGGTTCTGAACAGTTGAGGGCACGCGGTTCCGTTTATCCCATTATTTACAGGGTTTTCTACATGCCAGGTGTTTAAAATCCTTTGGATGTCTGAAGCATCAACAGTATCATCGCCTGGTTCATTCATTTTTAGCTTCACCATTTTTACAGGGGGGAACTTCCAGCGAAAATTGGGATAACTGACAAGTGACAACAGTAGGGAATCTGGGATTTTTTCAGCCAATTTACCCTCCCTGAAACTAACAGCTTGCACCTGAAAATAGGCCATCCCAAAAGGAAATCTCATCTTCCAACCATCCATTTGCAGGGAAACTAACTCCCTGTTAGTTTCAGGGAACATCATTTTTACAAGATGGAACTGAGTTTTTTCGGGAGTTTCAGGGGCGAACTCCCCTCCCTATAGCGTTTTCAAGTTGCAAAAAACCAGGCTGGTGCAAGATGGAAAACCCTATCGCAACGAAGCGATGGCACAACTGCAAGAGGATTTGCTGGCGGCGGCTGCTTGGGAGAGGCGCGCGGAGAGAGAAAACGCTAGAAACGCACCCCCACCTTTTTGGGAAAGGGAAAAACGAGGTAGTAAAAATGGGAAAATTGAAAAAAAACACATAACTAGGTGGTGGTAACTCCATCAAGGTTTTAGATAGTGTCAGTCGAACCTAGTTCTTATCTTCCTTGTTCTTTCCTGTCTATTGCAGCTTTTCCAGGCACCACAAACTTTCCATCAACTGAAGTTCCACCACATGTTTTTTCTCGGAAGTCTTTTCAAAAAGTTTCCCCACTTTTTGGTGGTGGATTTTCTCTCACCAAAAATCGGGGCTGGGAACTTTTTTCGATGAAAACCCGATCTGCCGAGGCCCAAGCAACATGCTGCTGCGGCAAGGCATTTCCATCGCTTGAAACGAGCTGAGGACGTGTGTGTTGCCTTGATCGCCTTCTCCAAGGACCCGGGTTTTTTTGACCGCACCGGTTGGGAACCAAAGCAACGGGAGGGAGGTGGAACCACCCCAGCGTTTTGGGGAAAGCTACAGCTCTGAAAACTAACATAGCCCTAAAATGGTGGTATCCAATAGGAATCTCCTTTTCCAGGGGTCTATTTTCAGGGGCTATGTTAGTTTCAGGGAGGGTGCCGTTTGGGGGGGAGTGGTGGATTTTCTGTTAACAGCTGGGAAGATGAACACATTTTTGGTAGGAAGGAGTGTTGAAGGGAGATATTGAGCGTACTTGGGTAGATTACTGGAATTTATAAGTGAGTATGACTATATACCCTCAGTTAGGTGATTGAAACAGGTTTTAAGTTGTTAATCTCAGGAATTTGGGGAATGACGGCTATATAATCACCACTTAACAAATTGTGGGCCCCCAAAGTGCAGACGGACGCCTTGTTGTGTCAGCTATAGAGTCGTTGAGATGATGGGAGGTGAACCCCAACCATGAATCCACTAATCGCTACTAACCCAAACTCACTATAGGGGGATCTTAGTAAGGGACCATGACAAGCCAATACATGGGAGTGGCTACCCATCCATCGATCCTTTCCAGGTGGTATAGACCCATATCACCATGGGGCTCCCGAACAGCACAGGAATATGGAGACGTCCAGCCTCCAGCTGGTGTGCCCAATTACCAGGCCAGGAGGATTAGTAAAACTGATGGTTTTTTATATACAACCAGTCGAGATGAAAGCAATACCCTCCCTGAAACTAACAGCTCGCACCTGAAAACAGGCCATCCCAAAAGGAAATTCTCATCTTCCAATCATCCGTTTTCAGGGGGCGAACTGTTAGTTCTGGGGAGTGTAATTTATAGACATACTGTTGGGACACTTGGCATATAGGATGTTGTGGCACTGTGCGACTTGATGTGGTTGAGTTTTTTAGAAATATGGGGGCAAGTGTAAAAAGATGGTTTCGTGACATTGATGGACATTTGTTCATTGAGGCGCTCCCCCCGAAAAAGAATATAGGTATATATATATATAATACCTATTGCATAATAAGCAAACATGTTTTGGAAGATTTGACCCCATAATATCCAGGATCAACTTCCCTGCAAAAAAGGCCCTTTTTGGGTTTCAGGTATGTAAATGTCCGCATGCTCCCAACGTTTCACATGGAACGCTTTTTGGAATATGTGTATGTCAATATGCACCCCTAAAGTTTCTTGCAGCTGGAACATGAACATGCTGATTCTGAAGACGGAAATTCTCCTCTCCCAGTTGCTTTTCAGGTTCCATGTCGGTTTTTATGGGTGGATGTATATAGAATATCGTACAGTGGTTGTAACTACAACAACCTAACGACCGGGTGATGTATCTTAGCTTTGTTGCCATGCAAGACAATTAACACATAGTTGGAAGCCGACTTGGATTTCACCCCATTGGACATCCTCATTGTTTTTCCCAACTCGACGTGACGATGGTGGTTGACCAACTCTGTTTTTTTTTGTTTGGAAACACATCGGGAAATTAAAAAACACCAACTCCTTGGAAACTGGTGAACGTAAGGATCCATGGGGAGAACCTGTGGCAGGAAAAAGGTAAGGTTCACAATCGTTTTTTTTAAAAGGATTTTTTGGGCCTCCTAGTTTTTAAATACAGTTGTTTCAGATCTTATTTTGAGGACCCGCGTGTTTTACGGGGGCCAAAAAGCCTCAAATGATTCGATTCGTATGTTCACCCCACAACAAAGTGGACGTTGTTTCGATTCGCGAACTCACGAGTGATGATGAAAAGAAATCCGGGTGATGGCTGACCAGCTAAGGTTGGATATGGTTGGTAGATGGTGGTTCGATAGGATTTCTCTTTGAATCATCGTAGGTCGAACCGTTGAAATTTTCTAAAGATACAAATTCGAAGCCATTTCTCATTCCAAATGGGTTACTGTACGTCAGTTATATCCCAAAGAACTCCCATAGTACCTGATACCATCCGAAAACCCTCCAAGGATGTGGATGATGTGGACCGTGTCACCGGACATCGCATTACCGCCCCAGTGGCGTATTGCGAATCGTTGTTGGTCTTGGCATTCCACCTGATTGTGGCACAGTCGCCAGAGCTGCTTGGGATGAATCCAGGTTTTCTTACTTTTTTTGGGGGGGTGTTTTTTATAAGGCCTTATTAAGGGAAACCAATGGTTAAATATCTAAGCCCTTAATGAGGCCTTATCGGTACGTGGGGGGGGGTAGGTTGACCAGCCATAAAATGATTTTCATGAAGTAGTTGCCAGCAGGCTTGGGGGTCCCTCCTCGAATTTTGAGGGTTCAAAGTTCAAAAGATACTGGTGAACCTTATGTTTTTTGGAAAACCATATCACGCACCCAGCAGTTGTCATTCGAATTCATGGTTCTTCATATTGCTATTCAGTCAATGGCCACTGTAACTAGTGGTTGAGGTTGGTGTTTTGACGACTATTTCTTGGCACATTCTATTTGGTAATCTGATTGGAAGATCAACTTCAAAAATATACTGGGAAGTGTGCCTACACCAAACCCTCCAAACTGACAATACAGCGTTTGGGGGTTTGCTAAGCATACTAGCTCACTACTTAGTCGTTGGGTTCGTCCTCCCTGAAAGCACGGATTGAAGAGATCCTAAGTGGTACCCTCCGGCAACCTAACGAGAAGCTCGCTGCAAAGGGTGATGACTGGAATATTGTACTATCAGGGAAGATGTATATTTACTGAATGAACTATCAGGGAAGATCCGGGAAGATGTAAGGATATTCTGAACATGATGGTTTTAAAAAGATATTTTCTTTCAATTATTGCTAGTGTCATATGTGACCTTTCAGTGCTGTATCAGCTGGTTTTTTGCCCAGAAAAAAATGGCCACCTCTGAGGATGCCGAGTTCCAGAACTGAGGAGACGGAGGTGCCAAACCAACCAAAAAACCGACCGACTCTGGGAGGGTGTTGGGCAGGGGTCATTAAAGGGGACCCATTTTGGGGGGATCAAACTTGATGCAAAAAAAAAAAGGTGATTTTTGAGGGATTCCCCCTCAAAAAATAGTGCTTTGTTTGGGTTGGTAGTATAAACACACCCCTGTTGGGGGTGTTGGATTGTGGCTATCCACCTTGTGTGATGTGATTTCTGATCCAAGTTTTTCTTAGTACAAAAGGGTAGTGAGTGAAAGTAGATGGCGATCGCCGGCGCAACTCCGCCACTCCCCAAAGGTGGCGATTTTTGTAAAGGGAATATATTTAAATCGATACATGGGAGTTGCGACATTTACTTTCCAGGTGGTATTTATAAGTATGACCTTCATATCATGAAACTTCTTTAAGAATTCCACGGGGGGTCCATCCTTCTGGATAAATTACTCACCTGAGATCATTCATAGAAAAAGTATTAAAACGTCGCCTTCTCATATCATTGAATATGATAATTCATTCAGATCATGGGGATGGAATTTATGGAAGATTCAATCTGATTTTCCATGATTGGAAGATAGACAATCTCCAGGACTTGTATGATTTAAAACGGCCTCCTCAGAATTTTGAAAAAAAAGTCATGAGGAGATCGTATGGGGGTTTCCTAAAATGGTGGTACTCAACAACCATGGTACCACCATTTAAGGAAACACCCGTATAGACCTTCCATGACGGACTCCAATGGGTAGGTCTGGAGCCCCGCCTATGGCACCGAGAACATCAAAGGAGATGTGGAGGTGCGGCGACCTGGAAGGGTCGCCTTTGCGGCCGTTCCCCCAAGACTTACGGATCATCCAAGTGCGGCGTGGTGGAGAAAAAAAAACATGCAATTTGAGAACCATGGAGACTGGTGCGTACAGACTGTTGGAATACCAAAAAAAAATAATATATATACACCTACCTTTCATATTTACCTACCACGTACATGGTGTCACATGCATGCATGGATACATTGACACCTTGAGTCTCCTACCATTACCTATGTATGTTTATATGTACTGTAAATATGTACCTTGACACTTGTTCGTGACAAAGGCAGTTGGCTTAAGACTTCCAACAATTTTTTTTGGGTGTTTTTTTTTGCCTCAAGCCGTGCAGTGATTGGGACACAATAGATGAAT
This sequence comes from Breviolum minutum Mf 1.05b.01, assembly GCA_000507305.1. NCBI lineage: Eukaryota > Dinophyceae > Suessiales > Symbiodiniaceae > Breviolum > Breviolum minutum. The sequence continues at coordinate 32,230 of DF240690.1, read as the reverse complement.
TGCTGCCCCAAAGGTAGCTTAGTAGCTTGAACCCATCTACAGTAGATTGTCAGCTAGAAAAGATCTGATTGGAAAGACGGTCCGTCCTTTCCATTTTGTGTCCCAAGAATGCATTTGTTTGTCCAGGTATGGCTTTGTTTCATGGTTGAGGCAAATTTTTGGTTGAGGTTAGCAAATCTGGATGATATCTTGACTTCACGCATCCAAACGGGTGAATGTTGTGATGAAAAAAGTAGAGGATTTCTACAAACTGGTTGGGGGGAATGGTACCCCAAAATGACCCAACAGTTCAGGAACGATTCGAGCTTGGTAAAGTATGAAGAAGTCTTTGGGAAACATGGCACCTGCTTTTTTTTTTGTGTGGGGTGATCTCTCCATCCGTAAAAACCGTTGGTTCCGAAAAAACGACGTCACTTTTCCGTCAAAAAGTGAGTGGAGTTGAGCTTGCCAACTTGTCCATGGCAGCCGTGCAGGAAGAAATTCGTGCCTTTTGGCTGCTGTTCCAACTGACCGGTGGACAAGGACGCCAGGCTTTCCGTGATTACTATGGTGTGCCACGAAGATCCAAGGTTTCGGTAGGCGCGCCAACCGGGGATGTTTCGTGTCATGGTGAAGGAAAGGATTTCTGTAAATACCCTGTGATCCAGACATGCGAATGATGGAAGAGAGATGATTTTCCCACGTTTCTGATGATCTTCATGGGTGTATTACTGTAACTGGGCTCTGCTTAGTTATGAGCAAAATGAGCATGACCATTCAATGGATGACCATTTTTCCCTACTAAATGATGAGCAAATGAGCAACAAGGTGGGGGTGGAGCCGTGGAGCACCAACCAGTTGCGAGGAGCCATTCCTTTGCCTCATAGGATTTTAGGACAGGATTAGCCATTGGGCTCTGGTCCATGACGCAAAATCCTAGATAGTGCAGCCAGCACACAGATGTCTCAGATGTCTGCATTTACAGTAGTTTTATTTTTTCAATTTATTCATCCTTTATCTGAAATAAACGTTATGTATAATATATGTATATATTTATAGATGTATGTTTATATATTTTTACACCTTTTTCTATACCTCTCTCTCTCTCTCTCTTTCTCTTTGTGCAGACTTTATACCTACAGCTGCAGTTCCTATATGTTAAGATAAGGGTCCAGTTTCTCACCTGATGACCTGGCAGCCAGGTGTCGATTCCATCGCAACGATTCAATTGGCAGAGCGCCGTGGGGCCATGGATGACATTCATCGATTGTCTTTCATCTTGGTTTCTTGGTGAACAATCCACCAACTTTCCAGTGGCGTTGGCAACCCGAAAAGAAGGGCGTCTATAAATAAATATATATATATATAAATATATATAACCAAAAAAAACATGGAAAAAAACATGATATGGTCCTATATCAAGTTAGCAGCTAATATCTAATAGTAATAGTAATTGTTTGTGTCAATAATTGGACCTAAATATACTCCAGCAATAACCAGGTCGTTGATTTTTGATGTGCTGCCAGGTCAAGTGGATCCATGTTTTTGGGCCTGGATGGGATGGAAGCCAGCCATAATTACAACCAAAATTTATCCAAGAATAGGGGGTTCAATGAAGGGTGTCCTCGTTTAGGACATCCTAATGATATTTGATTTGAGATGATTTTCTATATATATACATATATATATATATATGGATTTTTGTTCATGGTCAATGAGCATTTGGAGAACAGTTTTTGGAAGCGCCCGTTTCAATCCAAATACCAAGTATACCAGTACCTTCAGGTCTTTCAGGGGTTGAGGTTGGGGGGATGTTCAGTTCGTTTTTTTTGATGAGATCTGTTTGCTGTGCTGTCAGAAAGATTTAGGATGTGGTTGGAAGGAAATGAGATGTAAGAAACCGTCACCCTCCCTGAAACTAACATAGCACCTAAAAATGGATGGTTGGAATACTAGTTTCCTTTTGGAATGGCCTTTTTTCAGGTGCGAGCTGTTAGTTTCAGGGAGTGTATTAGCATCGAAGTTTCCTAAACGGAAGCAACCCACCTAACCTTGCATAGACGCAGACCCCCTCAGGGGCATGAGAGCAGTGCCATCAATTTTTGCACTGATGTGCCAAAAGGCAGAAATGTTAAATTTATTGCATGTCTTCAAAAAAAGATCGTAGTTACGAACTATATACTTATATCACCCATCTTCATAAAACATACTAACTACATTGGGGAAACCTTCTGCGCCTGCACCAACACTTTAACACCTGAACTTCTTCTAAGGCGCGGTTTGAGCCAGATCTTTTCGTGCACATGAACGCTACCGGCTTTCAAATGGCCAGTGTCCCTCTACAGCAGAAAATGTGGGCAAAAAATGGTTGCAATAAGCGTGAGTTTTTTTTTGAGCTCCGAATCAGCTTTTACGATGGTAGTTCTGCTTAGTAGTTCTGCAATCATGACCAGCTTACATTGGAAAAACTTGCTTGGTCAATAGTTTAATGGTTGGTTGGTGAATGTTGGTGCATTGGTTGAACCGTGCAGTGGCAAATTCTCGTTGATTTTAAGGGATGCTTCAAATCTTTCTACCCTGTTGCTCACTTGACCTAAATGGGTCTTTGTCTCACCAACCAACCCCTGTTCACGTGCGATTTCTTGCTAGTTTCCTCCCCCTTGGATAGATGGGAAGATGTTGAACCTCTGACTGACGGAGTCTACGATGGGTTGGGAAAATGGTTATTCAGTTCATCAGTTGGGGAGTACTGTATTTTGGGAATATCCTGGTTCTCTTGCTTCATGATGAATGGAAGTTGGAAGGGAATTCTTTTCACAGTGTCATTCTTTTGCATTCTGGAATGTCCACGTGGCACTATGATTTCATGGAATGTAACAGGTGGCTTTTATTGTCAAGTGGGATGATGAGATCATCCAAGTACCTTATCCTACCGGACCACTATGGAATGCCGCCATTTGAGTATGCATGAAACACCTTCATCAAATAGTAAAGCACCATGACAAACAACCAACCATTGACATTATTCAAGTACCTGAATAAGTACTCTATTCAACTTCGTTTAGCTTATTGTTATGGGTTTCTTCACCGATCCACTGGCTGACTGGCTCCACCTTCGCCAGGTGTTTTACACCTGGTTCATGCGCCTCTTTGCGTTCACCTTGCCAATCTGTTCCTTGTACCGTTTCTGGGACCTGCTGCTGGCGGATGCCAACCGCCCAGCAGCGGACCCCTCGAAGCCGGACGCGGAGGCCAAACCGGCACGACACGCACTCATTGACCTGGCATTTGGAGGAGCGGTGGAGATGGGGTTTGGTTGTTGAGAGGTTTGGTGGGTTTTTTTACACCCTGAAAAATTCACATTTTGAACCCAAGAATGGAAGTTTGGTTCAGATGATGTTTTTTTTCAATTGGGTGATTTTTAGGATCTAGCCGTTAATTTTTTTTGCTACTGTGGGTTGGCGGGAGGTTTAGGCTTTGAAGTCAGGATGTAATTTTGATGTTTTGGAGGTTTGGAGGTGAAACGGGTGCCAAAAAAAAACCCGACAGAAGGGTGGCAGAAGAAGGTAGAAAAGTATCCTGGAAATGGCTAGTAGTTCCCAGTTTTTTTTTACAGGTTTGTCCTACTGATTTCTGAACACCTTATCAAAATCTTTCTGAGTGGTGTATATTTATAGGTTTTTTTGTTGATGCGATCCACCCAAGAAGAAATTCTCCCACCTAGCCCCCCAGGATTGGTGGCCTGCAGGGGTACCATCATGAAATGTCAAAGCGCCATCGAAATTCAGAACTGCGGCTTGGCAAGAAACAACTTCACTAGGTGGTGGTTTCAAATATTTTTTATTTTCACCCCCTACTTGGGGAAATGATCCAATTTGACTAATATTTTTCAGGTGGCTTGAAACCACCAACTAGTTCAGTTTTGCTACGAAAAATGCAACGCCCCAAGTCCCGAAGATGATTTAACACCTGAACAATTAGCATGAATTGAAAGACTAACAGTGACTACAGTCAGTACTGATTCTCCAGGCTTTCCACGCCAGAACTGTGGATGGACCCAACACCCACAAGTATACCTGTCCAATGAATATAAAGGCGTTCATTGGCAGATGGTGGCAACAACCCCGAGGTTTATTGGATTTCTTTGAGTCAATGAATGACCCATCGCAGTTGGTAGAGTTGGTTGCTGCAGCAGAATACCAACTCTGGGATGATGTACCTGGGATTCCCTGGTTTCATTGGTGCTGGGATGATGGTGGGTTGGTGCTTAAGTTGTATGGGGTGATGACGTGTAAGACATGGGACACACCCCTCCAAGTTTGTTTTTTTCGGGTAACATTGGAGGAAAGGTGACATGGACACTCACAAAATGACCATTGATTTTAAGCCAGAAAGATCATTGCTACTACCTCTCTGTTACCAGCATCATCGTTGTTCAATCATCTTTCATCCCAGTTTCTGGTATTAAGACAGATGAAGCTCTGCTATGAGTCAAAACCCTTGTAGCAACGCACCAATCCCTTCAGAACGACTCTGAAACAACAACAACAACAACAACAACAACAACAACAACAACAACAACAACAACAACAACAACAACAACAACAACAACAACAACAACAATCACCAACATCCAGGCGCCTTTCCCCGCTCCCAAAACAAAAATTCGGCCATTTTTTTGCAACGCGGGGAATTGGAGATTTTTGTGAGGCCAAGAGCAAGATGGTTGAAAAGGTTGGCTTGGGTGCTTTGCACACCATGGACTATGAGAACTCTGTACCTTGAGCGCCAAGCAGCTTTGGAATTTTCGCAGGAACATCTTGTGCGACCGCAATTTTTTGGATCATCATTTTTTCAGCATAAATAGTAAACAATAGCTCCCGCGGAAAACTAACGCATGGAACCTGAAAATGATGGTTTCTAAGATAGGAATCTCCGGATTTCCGGGGGGCCCCCATTTTCAGGTGAACCATGTGAGTTTTCCGGGGTGTAATTAATTATCATCATCATCATCATCATCATCATCATCATCATCATCATCATCATCATCATCGTCGGGCAACTGAGGTCAGGAACTGGGAGGACTACTTCACACATCACAGGCGGCTTAAACAAACAAAACGGCCCAAACGGCGCATGGCGTGGGGTTGGGGGTGGTGGGTTGATGGCTTCAGAAATGCTGCAAGCAAGGTGAGGTTGTTGATAGTTTATCACAATGCTGAGGTGATTTTTTTTTTGCACCATCTTTTTTGAGTGAAATGTTTTGGTGTTGATTGCGGGACCTCTGAAGCAAGAGTATCACGACAGGGTGCGTGGTTGGTCTTAAGAGCTGTAGGTTTCGTCATTTGCGGACGGTTTCTTGGGGCTTGGGGGGGCATCCAGTCCAGAGACAGCCAACAAGTAAACTAAGATAACAGGCTGGAAAATCTGCTGGGAAAGGATCTAAGGATTGATGTATTTCCCATGAGACATGAGGCAATTTTGATTGTCATGTGTTAGTCTACTGGAGGTTAAGTTGGTAAGTATGGGACTTATGATTCTGAGGCGTGTTTGGTAACATGACCCCCAAAAGGTGGCATCAACCCAATTTCTCGAGATTTCTGGGTCTTTCTTCAGCATTTTGTGCGGTACTATACACTATCATTCCTAGATTTAGTGCAGCTCTGGAAGCCATGTAAAAAATATTTTTCTACAAGATACATTTACGTATGCACTTTATATATGTACATATATATATATAAATGTCCACTAGTCTTGTGCAAAGTATCCCAACGGACCTCATCCGATCTCAGTGGGCCGATAAAACACTTCCAAGATGCTCAAAATGCTTCGCACTTCTCATCAATTCTCTCAGCTTCGTTTTAGGGTCTCTAGGGTCGCCTCATAAACTCTCCCGTTCCGCTGGGTGGCAGGCAGCAGAACATGCTTCTCAAGGACTTGACCAAGAACAGCACCAGCATCGGTATGGCGGTGAATGCATCCAATGCTACGGTGGCCAGTAACCAGGCAACCCTCAACAACGCTGCTGGTGTCACCTCCTCTTCTGCAGATGTGCGGGTGACCACCCGACGTGTGACTTGGTGACCAAAGGTGAGTTTAGGGGAAAGTTGCCCCAAAAAGTTTGAATGTTTCATGAGTGAAGCGTTGGGAGTTTCGGGTCACACATGCTCAAAAACATATCATAGTAATTCCACAGTTTCTCTACCCGATGGTTTTTGGAGGAGAGCGATGAACCGGGCCAGGGACGAGAACTTTTTGTTGATGGGGGGTTGAAGTTGCAGCCTTCGCATCCTGCAAATCATTGGCTAGTTCTGAAGGGGTAACAAAACCTCCATGAAACGTGGCACTGAACAACAGGGCCAAGGAGACAGAAAAAAACGCAAGGTTCGCAAGGTATCGTCAAGTGGGTTCTCATATTCATACCTGGCCCTATTTATAAAACATCACACTTCTGCCCCCAAGTGCTGAAGTCGTTGTGTTCTTAACCCGACTTTACTATGAGGGAACGGCTTTTTTTCCATGCAATTCGTCCTTGATTTTACCCTAAGCTAAGGTGACGGCAGTGATCAACAACTTCATGATGCAATTCCAGAACGATGCTTGGGAGAAAAATTTCCACCGAAACAGCTTCTCCAACCCCCCAAAAGCTTTGTGACTGTGACTGACTGGAAGACTGGAAGATTTTTTTGGCCCACCAAAAAGGCTCCAGCTTTAACAGGTGGGTAATGAATAAGTTTGGAGGTTGGTGGCTTTATCTTTTTTTTTATTATTTTTTTTGGGGGGTCACGTTGACAGTAGCTGTCAATGGGTTATTTGGTTATTTGGGTTGGATTGTTATGGTTGGGCATTCTTTACAACCCAACCATCTGTCTGGTGCTTAGTGTAGGAAATGTAGGGAACACTCGGCACCCAGCCACCGAAACCACCACTAAAAAGCCTCAACGGTACACCTTTGACTTTAGCAAACCAAAACCGTAGATCTTAAGTAGGAATGAAGTTCTTGGTGGTGGGAGGTTCTTTGCAACCTGAAGGTATAACAAAGGTTCAAGGTTGGCAACCCCTTCCAAAAAGCATGGACGGGAGTGGTGTTTTTTAGCTGTTTTTTTCTGTTTGAAGGGTGGGAAGTATCTGAGTGAAGTGGGAGAGACACTGGATTTCATATTAGAGTTCATGTGTGAAACTGACATCAGGGTACTGACCTCGAACGATGGGGGGGTGGGAGTTGGAACATGTTTTTTTTTTGAAGTTTCCTTGTTGAGATGGGATGGTTTCTTTTATTCTTATAATATTAGTATATAAGAGTCAACATCTTTTCTTTTTTTGGCACACACATACACACCAATCCCCTTAGATAAACATAGCTTTCATTTTCACCCACCATCTTCATTTGTGTCATCGATTTTTCAACGTCCAGGACAAGCTGAATCCCACGAACTCGGCTGGTGTCATTCGTCAGATGCCACCTTCCATACTGCAGATGAGCCCAGCGGAGGTTGACACCAGCGTCATGGGCACTGCACCTTTGGAATTCGTCGAAAAAACCAAAAACATGGGATGAGATGACTAAGGGTTTACGCCGGATGTCTTCCATCAACATGAATGGGGAATGTTTGTTGTAATTTTTGTTGGCACATTTTCGTTCAGCCCTGGAGCCTTTCCAGCTTGAAGGTGTCACAGCCACGTACATCGATGTTACATCGCAACCGCCTTCCTACCAACCGCCTTGGCATTTTTTTCCCTCCAAAAAATGCCTGTCTGGTCAATGGCTGTTTCCTACTGAGACCCGATGATTCAACAAGCTGAGGTAAGTAGTTGGTTTACTGTGGTGGGTGAGCGCTTCAAGGCACCCTTACCACCCGCGGTGTCGCGCAGTGTGCCGATTCCTGCGGTGAAGGGAGCAATGACAGAGCCCTTGTTGGACAATGGCAGTTGGTACGTGCAGCTTGATGGATTTTAAGGAAGGTTCAAGTTGAAGTCACGTGTTTTCTGAAGGGTAGGTGTGGGCGTGTGGTCCCATTCTGGAAGTGCCAAAAAACTAGCAGCAATGTTTGCAGCAATAGGAGGAATTTCTTAAACATGACCATCAGCTAGCTCTGCAAACCGCAGAGACACGGACATAATGTGTCATAGTGTGATATGGTCAATCTAGTCTAGCGTAATTTTGTTCATAGAATTTGATAATTTGCCCAGATGTTCCGGTACTATGTATGATGGTTGGGTTCCCTGTGGCTTAATGACATTCCAGTGAGCATACTGGGCTTTCTGACTTCTTCAGAGTGGGGCTCATAGTTTCAACCACCAAACCTAAGTGAAGGTCACTGCCAAACACGGCTTGTTTGGTTTTTTTCCTCCATGGTCAGATTCCGAGTCTCGAGCAGGATCTCATGAGATAAAATGATTTTCTGTGTCTGGTGGTGGTTTCAATTTTCAGCCTGAAACTTAGGGAAGATGAACTCATTTTGAGGGAGCTTCTTTGTCAAATGGGTGGGATGTTGCCTTACTAAGGGAGAATGGTGGTTCATAGGATGTCCTTGTTTTTTTTTTGCGGGGGGAAGGGTTTTTCTACGTCAGGGGGTAGGGACGTTGAGTATGCGGCCAACCTCACCACTAAGGCAGGTGCGAAAAGCAGCTGGGGAGGCGGGTGAAAACTTCTGGGATGGGAGGTAAGGGACAAACCCAACAATTTTTTTGGGCTCAAACGTGGTACGCTTGAGAAAATTCTGCAGCAGTTGAGTTTTCTGAAGTATCTCATCAATATCGCATGGCGTTGTTTTCATGTTGCTTTTAAACATGTGCCATTAAAAATGATCCGCACTCTTGCCACGCCACGATCTTTGTCGTGGGAAGTTTCCAAAATCACCAAAAGTCACCGGAGTCTGAGGTCTTTCTCGCCTTGTTGGTTTAAATTTCATAGACTCATAGGCTCCCATCCCTTCACTCCCGTCCTGGAAAAACAACCAAGAGATCAAAAAAAGAACACATCTCTGAAGATGAGGCTTGGGGTCCTTATGCTGCCAAGATCTTTGAGTTGTTCAATGTACCTCTGGAAAAGCGCATCAGTTTGCATGAGTTTCTGAAAGCTGCAAAAAAGAGCTTGGTCAGCTTCAAATTGTTGGTTTGGTTAGCAATTTGCAGATTGCTCATTAAAGTTGAAGGTTAAGTAGGTCCCAAAAGGTTTTACTGTAGATGTTTTAAGCTATTGTTTTCCTGAGGTTAAAAATCTGGTTGCTTGAAAATTTGGAGAAATTCGGCAGTTTTGTGTATCAAAAAAAATCCCGTATCAAAAAAAGTGGGATTTCAAATCTTGTCCATTATTCTGTTGAAGTTTTTTTACGACTCATATTTTTCACCTCACGGGATGCCGGGATGCCAAAGGATGACCCTACAGATGTATCGTGAAACATGAGATCCTGTCATTGAATTGTCCAATATCGATCTCCCCGAAAACATCCAACTACTTGTAGGCATCTTGAGCAAGCCATGAAGGATGAAGGATGATGTGTTTTTGGTAGGAAGCTGGAAGCTATTGGGAGCATGTTCCCACGCGTTTGCTAGGCAAAGACTTTTGTCAAAGATATTCTCCCAGGTTTGGCACGATAAACTAGGCGAAAATCAACACAGCAGATGATTTTTTTCACTTGTCTTCGGGACTCTGGGATTGAAAACCCCCCGAAAAAGCTGGAGAGTCTCTTTTTTTATTTTTCCATGTGATTCAGGTTGGTTTCTATAGATTTAGCATCCAATGTACTTGCTGGTGTATGTCCAAAAGTGATCCACCTTTGCAGACACTCTGTCTCTTATCCAACTGTCAAGTGAGGTTCTTCTTGGGCTTGATCTGTGCCTCGAAGGGCACGGTCTCGGAGAAAGCCATGGCCTTGTTCCATCTCTTCTCCTACGTGGGACCTGAGCCGAATCTCGAACATATCAATCCCATCAGCCATGCAACCCACATCATCATCGAGCGCAACGAAGGGAAGAACATTGCAGAAGAGAATCAATTCGCCAAGCCGCCAAAAGAAGAGGATATCAAAAAGATGGCACTTCACCTCCAGGCCTATGTGGAAGTCTATGTTTATGAAAAGGGTGCTGTACGACCAAGGTTACAAGAGATGTTGGTTGGTGAAGTCTTCATTCCCAATTTGACACCTTACGTTCCTTGGACGCTGTTTTCTTCGCACCCTTAACATGGCGGGTCGTTTTGAGGTCAAAATTCTGGTCATCGGAGGGGTAATTAAAGACGACCGGTGTGTAGAATCAAAGGAAAATATATATGTTTTAATGAGAATGATGATAATACTTTGTACTATGTAAGGATCATGATAGACTTGCGACAATGATTATCATACTGTATATATATATATATTTATACTGTATACATGTATTCGAGAGAGAGAGATCTATGTAGCATGTATATATGTATATTTCCATTTCTTTCGATTAGTGATCAAGTGCAGCAACACCAAGCAGGGCTGAAACTCACTCCAAGAATTGTCCGAGGAACAAAACGGAGCTGAGCAAAAGCTTGCTTCACAACTCACCAACAGGTTTTATTTTTTTTGCAGAACAGGTTCAACCCTGAAATGTGAGGATTGACAAATTTCGTTTAGTTTGGATGAGTTTTGGATGTCATATTCTTGTGGAAAAAACATGAAAAAACTTCAATTTGCCAGGGATATATATATATATATATATATTTGGCAGATTCGCATGATGTGAACGCTGTTGAGGTGGTTTTTTCCTTGGCGGGAGATGCTCCCAAGACCTTCACCATGTGGGGTCCTGAAAAGCAGCTTCCACCGGGTTTTTCCCGTGACCGGTTGAACGATCAACAATTGTTGACGGAACATGGCGTCCGTCCTTATGCTGGAGACATGGTCTTGGGTGTGAAATGGATGCCAGAGAATTCCAAGAAACCGGATGCTGGGGTTGATAGTGAAAGGGGAAGGGCAGAGCAGTGAAACTGTTTTTTAGAGAAAGACGATGCACAAAGAATTGCAAAAATACATATGTGGATTATGCCGGTATGCGTAAGATACGTATTTACTCATATGTAATTTAAATGTATATTGATAATTGATACATCCTAAAATGCCCATGGACATTTGAGCCTTTTTTTTGGATGCATGAGCCTCACGCACCATATTGCTCGACAATCGTGGAGATGTAGACCACCTGAGATGACGGACCTCCTTGGATGTTATATAAGGTGGCATCACCCCACAATACCCATCACCAGTTCTCATACGAAATGCGTATCTACAAATGCTACCAATTCCATTGCAACTTGTAGATGAATGGCACCTGTTTACGATCCCAACCCGTCTTGGAAAAATTACCGCGCTGGAGCTGTCTCTCATGTTGGCATTTTTACTTGACAGAAGAAAAGGAGAGAATTCTGGCTCTAGTGCAGGGTAGTTGCAAACAGCAAGCATGTAACCCGGTATATACTGTAAGTGATATTAAATCATATACAGTATGGGAAATATGCTGCTAATATCTGCTAATTAAGTGGCTGCATGCTCTCTACCAACCTATAGGTTTTCCAGCATAAGAATCCTCCCTCATATTGGGTGCAGGAATGGACAATGAAGGATCAGTGGACATGAGTTAGCCGTGATTTCCTATGAATAGTATGTTCTGGGATACAATTTTTGGTAATGAACAAGAGACACAAAGAAGGACATACATTTTCTACACTTTTTACTGTAGGTTCATTTGTTGTACATTAGAGGATGGAGGCAGTTACTATAATAGGTGCATCGCCAAGTTTCAATCCTTTTCATAGGAGATTCCAAGAATAGGCTTACATACCTTGAAGAAACTGGTGGACAACAATCCTGGCCAAAGTCACCCAGTTTCCCATTTTTTTGGCTTTTGATGGTAGAAAGCACCGTGCCTGAACGTTTGGGCAGAAAACATACCTTCCAGGGAACCAACATATCCCCCACCAAGGCCCAAGGCAGGTTTGAGTCGCTGATTTTCCCCTTCCCCAGATATGTTAGTTTCAGGGCCAAGATGGGTTCCGTTGAAAAACCCCAAGGAAGTGGGACAACTGGGTCTGAACCTTCACAGCTTGACGCTGCATGTGGATCGTCCAGAGACTAAGAATCCACGTGTGGAGGTGTGGGGCTGGTGTGTTTTTTTCGGGGTGTTTCTTCGGGTTGGTGTCACATGTACTGTATTCTGATCATTCTCTATGATTCGCTGTTCATCATTTGGGAGGAGATTAGTGTTTTGTGGATTTGATGATTGGACGAGGAGGAGGGGAATGGCGATGATGGTGGTGGTGGTGATGATGATGGTGGTGGTGGTGGTGGTGGTCGTTTTTGGTGATGCTGCTGCTTCTGACTGTTGTTTTTGTTTTTGTCTTTGTTGTCGTTGTTGTTATTGTTGTTGTTGTTGTTGTTGTGGTTGTGGTTGTGGTTGTTGTTGTTGTTGTTGTTGGTGGTGGTGGTGGTGGTGGTGGTGGCGGCGGCTCTTAAGTGCCTACAGGTTCACACCTACACGGATGCCGGCGAGAAGATCCAGTTGAAACGTTGGGATCCACGCACGACGATGAGGAAAGTCTCCAACAGCCTTGCGATGGCACCAAAGGCTGGTGGTTCGGTGCATTTGCCCTCCCTGATTTCTGAAAATTTTCCGGAACCGGGGCTGTTACTGTTAGTTTCAGGGGTGGGTGGCGGCAAGCCTTTTTTGTTTATATAATCGTGGGGGGGCCAAACATCAGCAAGTGGATGTAGTGGAAGTTGCTTTCAGCAAAAAGATCCAGATTTCTCAAATCGGTGGAAAAATCAAGTTGGATGATCCAATTTTAAAGGATTCCAGGCTCAATTTTGAGATGGCTTTGATTGAAAGAGGGACCTCATCCACTTTGTAAACTTTTGAGGAAAAAAATTGTTCTTGAAACTTCAAGGACCTTAGGCACAGGCCCTATAAGGCGTCGGCTTTTCTTAGGGTCAGCTGGTGAAAGCCTTGAGCTAAGGACTCTCAAAATCCTTAGGGTGAAGTCTTGGAGGTTTGCGAGCACAGAATGGAGCAAAAGAATGATAGGGAACCCCGAACCCCGACCACCATATCTTAGGGTATTGTCCTTGTTGTTTGGGGGGTGAAAAGTACATCATTTCAGGAGGTCCCCTCCAAAAAAAACAACAGAAGTAGGCTGAATTGCGTTGACCACACGAGGATTTGGTGGCACGATCGCACGATCGCCAGCACTAACTTTAGTGTCATATTCAGCTTGGCGTCTCTCAAAGTTTAGCTTGGGTGCAACCAAAGACAAGAACCAAGTAACATAAGGACGGAAGAAGCCAATCATTCTTTGCACCGAAACCGCCTTCGGGCAGCTAACCAAAGAATTCCGGCTTTCCTTAGAGCAAGGTGCTAGACTTGGAATGGTCAACCCCAAGGCAAAACAAGTTGGTGAACTTCTCTGAGAGGGTGGTCTCCCTTTCAAACCCTACTTGAGTGATCATCCTTGAAAAGAGTGCTTCAAAACCATGCAATTTCTAGAAGTATTTCAGTTAGTTCTATGTATAGCTGCTTGATAGCTGCACCTGCGATCACCACTTCATGACATGACCATGCCAACCTTCGTGCAGGTTGGAAAATATGTGGATTGGGACCGCACCATGCGACGCGACACGGTGACGCAGGCGCTTCACAAGAAACTGGCCACCGGCGGCGATCATGGCTGGAACAAGGACGGGAAAATGTCCCGGAAAAAGTCCAGGTAGACTCCCTAAAACTAACAGGAAAAGCCCCTAAAAATGGTGGTTTTCAAAAGCAATCTCCTTTTCCAGGGGTCTATTTTCAGGGGCTTTGGCTGTTGTTAGTTTCAGGGGGGGGGTATATGACAGAAAAGAAATTCTAGGAATTGATCTTGGGCCATTTTTTTTGCTCCTCTTGGAAGCTTCAACTTCACCCACATTAGATCCACACCCGACGTGTCCGGACTCCAGGAAGAGAAGGCTTGGAAATGGTCCAATTTGTACGGGGCACAATATTCCATTGAGCGCACCATTTTCCGCAAAGGGGTCTGTGAGAAGGTCGAGGTGGGGCCCCCGGCTATGTTGGTTTCAGCCGTGAGGGATAGATAGGGCTGGAGGATGTTGATAGTAGTTGACATGGGGGAAAGACGGGAAAGAGTTGGGTTCTTCAGGGGGGAAAGTCTCAAAGTTGGGCTGATGGATACTGTCAAACAAGAATGGCTAGTATGTTTTTTGGTTGGTGTCATAGAGCGAAGGTTGATGAAGATGTACCGTAGGTTGGTGATGTCTTTAAACTCCTTAAGGAACACATGATCCTGGTTTATGGCAACTTTCCAGTGGCTTCCGACTAAGATCCGCCCATCTTTTATGGGCTTTTTTTTGGGAGTCCCCAATTTAAGTTGACTTGCCGCGATACTAGGATTATTAAGGTATTTCCCAAAACTGTCAGGCACGTACTTGTAAAATACCTATTCTTACATTCTATTTTTCAATGTATGTATATAGTCGCGGCCAACTACTTAGAACCTCGTTTCGAAAAAATTTCGAAAAAATTTCGAAAATGGCACGAGGTTCTAAGTGCGAACTTAGAACCCGAAACCAAAACGACGGGGTTCTAAGTTCGCACTTAGAACCCCTAAGTGCTAGGTACTTAGAACCTCCCCCTTGCTGCAACGGATATCAAAGTAAAAACCATATATATTTATATATATATATTTAATTCATCATATTTCATCATGTTTCGTTTGAATCAAGTATATATATATATATAATCAGGTGGAGATCCCAAATCTGACACGAAAGGGAGGTTCTAAGTATGGGGTTCACCAAGGGTATGGCTGCATTTGGAGGATGTATCCTTTTTACATGTTTGTTTTGTACGTATGTATATATATAGTTTTTGCGGATGTCCAAGACCACGAAAAAAACAACTCATTTATATTTATAATTCATCGTATTTCATCATGTTTCGTTTGAATCAAGTACTGTAAATAATCAGGTGGAGATCCCAAATCTGACACACAAGGGAGGTTCTAAGTATGGGGTTCACCAAGGGTATGGCTGCATTTGGAGGAGGTATCCTTTTCACATTTTTGTTTTGTCATTTT
Source organism: Breviolum minutum Mf 1.05b.01 (assembly GCA_000507305.1). NCBI lineage: Eukaryota > Dinophyceae > Suessiales > Symbiodiniaceae > Breviolum > Breviolum minutum. The sequence goes on along the minus strand of DF240690.1, from coordinate 17,157 downwards.
TGTTTATGCGGAAACTAAAGGCCATGAAAAAAACAAGTCATAACGTCTCATCATTTTTCATCATGTCTCATCTGAGTGAAGTAAGCAGGTGGAGGCTCAAATCTGACAGAAACGGGAGGTTCTAAGTATGGGGTTCACCAAGGGTATGGCTGCATTTGGAGGAGGTATCCTTTTCTACATTTTTGTTTTGTCATTTTTGTTTATGCGGATATCAAAAGAACACGAACAAAACAACTCATCATGTCTCATCATATTTCATCATGTCTGATTTATGTTTTACAATCAGGTGGAGATCCCAAATCTGACACAAAAGGGAGGTTCTAAGTATGGGGTTCACCAAGGGTATGGCTGCATTTGGAGGAGGTATCCTTTTCACATTTTTGTTTTGTCATTTTTTGTTTATGCGGAAACTAAAGGCCATGAAAAAAAACAAGTCATAACGTCTCATCATTTTTCATCATGTCTCATCTGAGTGAAGTAAGCAGGTGGAGGCTCAAATCTGACAGAAACGGGAGGTTCTAAGTATGGGGTTCACCAAGGGTATGGCTGCATTTGGAGGAGATATCCTTTTTTTTGTACATTTTTGCTAGGTATACAGATTAGAATGCTTTAGGCACTGGCCAAAACAGTGCCTAAAATTGATGTTGGGAAATTTAGACACTGTTTTGGCCAGTGCCTAAAGCATTCTAATCTGTATGCCTACCACAACATCAAATTTAGGCACTGTTTTGGCCAGTGCCTAAAACATCCTGAAAATTCCAATATGCATACCTAGCCCAACATCAATTTTAAACACTGTTTTGACCAGTGCCTAAAGCATTCTATATAATCTGTATACCTAGCACAACATCAAATTTAGGCACTGTTTTGGCCAGTGCCTAAAACATCCTGAAAATTCCAATATGCATACCTAGCCCAACATCAATTTTATACCTAGCCCAACATCAATTTTAGGCACTGTTCGAANGCCAGTGCCTAAAGCATTCTAATCTGTATACCTAGCACAACATCAATTTTAGGCACTGTTTTGGCCAGTGCCTAAAACATCCTGAAAATTCCAATATGCATACCTAGCAATTTGATGTTGTGCTAGGTATACAGATTAGAATGCTTTAGGCACTGGCCAAAACAGTGCCTAAAATTGATGTCTCACTTGAACCAAGTAAGCAGGTGGAGGCTCAAATCTGACAGAAACGGGAGGTTCTAAGTATGGGTTCACCAAGGGTATGGCTGCATTTGGAGGAGGTATCCTTTTCACATTTTTGTTCTGTCATTTTTTGTTGGCGGATATCAAAAGACCACGAAAAAAACAACTCATCATGTCTCATCATATTTCATCATGTCTGATTTATGTTTTACAATCAGGTGGAGATCCCAAATCTGACACACACAAGGGAGGTTCTAAGTATGAGGTTCGGCCAGGGTATGCTGCATTTGGAGGAGCTGAAACACTGCAACACTGGAAGATGAGTTTCCTTTTTTTTTGAAGACAGAGATTGGCAAGTACATATATATATATATATATATATATTTGAATTCACAGCCATATACAACTATGACGTTTGAATCAGCAGCTCTTTTTGGCTGAAGAGGGTCAGCCATCAAGATGACCGAAGCGGCGCCACCGGAGCTTGAGCCCGAAGTGAAGGAGTTCGCGTACGGGCTTCTCCATTGCACAGAACGAGGACATATTTTTCAATATGTACATATGTATATATATATATATATTTATTTAGAATGTTTTGAAATATTTTTTGTACATATATGTTTTTTTCCGCACCAGCAATTTTTTGGAGGCTTCACAGCCAATGCAATTTGAGGTTTCAAGTTCGCTTGGATGTATGGAGTCGAAAGTTCCAAAAGACTCAGTACCCGGGCATTGCAGCAGCTAGGGCCGCTGCGAATGCATTTGCTCGGAAGAGCCGGAGCATTTTGACACAGTTCGACAACATGAAGGGACAGGTCGTGCCTTCTTTTCTCTGATGTGTTTTTGGCACTTTTATATATACATATATATATATAGATATATCACATATATATAGTCTTCATATATATCTATAGATTTTACTAATATGCAATGTATTTATTCAAATATACATATATATATTCACTTATGTATTATTGCTGATATGTATTTTTTTAAATAAATAAATATATATATATATAAATATTTGTGTATTGGTGCTGATATTTATATATATATACATATATATATATATACATATTTACATACATATTTACATACATACACCGCCATTATATATATATATATATTTGTATTGGTGATGATATTTACATATATATATATATTCATACGCCGCCCATATATAAAAATAAGTTTAATACATACATATATATATGTATATATATATATGCATATCAGCCTTATGACAGCATTGTAATCCGAGAAGCAAATCACTTACCAAGTGGCAGGCATCTGCCAGAAATGTTTGGATGGATGCCTTGGGTTTCGCAAGAACCGGTGCTCTTGCCAAGCAACGGACTGGGATCATGGAGAGGTTGTGCCTTGGCTTTTGTCGGGAAGCTGAGGAACAAGTGTTGAAAGCAGTTGAATTCAACAAATGGATTCCAGGCACCCATAAGGTTTGCCTGGATGATCAGCGTGGGTGGTTTAAAGCTACCTTTGATCTTGATGATGGACAGTCCTTGTGCAAACGTTGTGAGACCTTGCAGCAAGTGAATGACTGGTTGATTAGCACCGTGTCGTCTTTCAAGTCTGGTGCATTGAGTGCTAGCTTGAAAAAAATGGAGGCAGCATCAAAGCCAGAAGTTGCCAAGTGCAAGGCAGCTGTCAAAGTGTCTGAGCTACAAGGCGCTAAATCGATTGCGGAGTCCATAGCAGAAGCTGAGGTTGAAGGAAAAGCTGCAGAGTGCACTGACTTAGCCCAAGATGTAACCTCTGATTTCTTGAAGCCAGCTAAATATGCGTCTGTGGACTTTTGCGGAAGCACAGTGTGTGTTCACAAAGGGAGTCTCAACACCTTTGCAAAGCTTGCATTCTCCGATCATCAAGTGTCAGGACTTCTGCTGGGGAAGGAAGCTTGGAATGGAAAGATGCATGTAGTGCACATTGTCATGTCAAATGGCCCTGCAGAGAATCTAATTGACCATGATCGTGTGAAAGCTCGTTGCACTGCCCTTTCCTTGGTGCCCTGCGGGATGATTACTGTCGGAAATGAAGAGAATTGGACAGAGAAGCATAGGCAAGAGATCATGCAAGTATTTCTCTCTTACTTCAATTCACCACTTCTCATCGTGTACACTTTTGCAGATGCCATAGCTGGAAGGCATTTATGCTGGGAGTTTGATAGTGAACAGAGCCGTTGGATTGCGGCCAGTTTGTCTTGGACAACCCAGCCAAAAGGCAATCAGCAAAAATTGAACTACAACATTTGTTGGCTCGATGAACTGGGTACCTCTCATTTGGCAGCCGCAACGGAAGCGATTTGCAAAGCCTTGGTCAAATCTGCCTGCAGCAAATTGGGAGGGAAGAAGTCTAGGCAAGCTGTCGAACAACAAAGCATATCAGTTATATATATATATGTATGTATATATATATAATGTTTTTTCACATATGTATATATAAATAGTTCTATATATTTGCAACATAGGTCAAGAGAATTTATTTATATAAATAGATATATCTATATGTATTTTTTAAATCTGATATGAATCTACCAGTCAGTTTAAATATTTATATACGTGTATATATATATATTTATAAATAGATATCTTCAGAAAACATCGCCAGGCCTTCTGCGCAGTCCTTCTCTGGATTTCGTCGAATTGTCATCCCTGGGGATGGGCTTTGTGCGTGGCATGCACTGACGGCAAATGATAATCTGAAAAAGTATGAAGGTGTTTCCCGAAATGACGGTGGCTTTCCACTGAACCGCAGAGTTTTGGAGGCGGAAGTGAAAGAAGCCAAGGAACTGTGTTCATATGTATGCAAAGGTGCTTTGTCTCATTTCCCTGAATTGCGAGATCGAATCAATGGTGTTCTGTCTTCTGGCACTGTTTCCCCATTGGACTTCACGTGGATTGCTTCATTCTGTGAACTCCGCATTCGGGTGACATGTAGTTCGGAGGCCGGCCGCTCCAGCACGGTGCACATACTTAGAACCTGGTGAACTCACAAGAAATGCAGTTGTATATATATATATATGTGTATATTGGATATTTATGCATATATATATATATATAGATATTTCTATCATAGTTGTATTTTTCTTCGAGAAATGTTCAGTGCAGGTTGGTCAACTGAAAAATGGAGGGCATCTGGACATGGTCTTTGGTGAAGATGACCGAAGTCGGTTTGGAAACGTTCATTTGCTCTTTCATTTTGATGATGCAGTGGCCGAGAACCGCAAGATTGCGCACTTCAGCTTACTACTGCCAGAATCCAATCACAAGCCGTATTTGGTGCTTCCCGAAAATGTGCTTTGGTTGAGTTTTTGCATTGCCTGAACAATGGACCATATATGATATATATATATACATATATGTAAATAAGTATATATATATGTATCTATGTGTATATATGTGTATACATATGTATATATTTATTTTTATTTATAAATATATAAGAAACCTTTATTTGATTTATTTATATTTATGGACACATGTTTTATTTATTTATATATATATATATGTATATATATACATAATGTACGCAAGAAATTCATTTTCGGGATAGGTTCTAAGTGCAGGTTCCTGCACTGGAATGGTGGTTTCGTGGCTGTCTGTCATCCTTTGCCCAGGTATCCGAAGAAGTTCACCAGGAAAGTTTCGGTGTGCTCAGCACGCTGCAAGGCATTGATGTGGCCAGCCTCACAAGTGCAGAACTAGCAGCAACTGGTGAAATGCAGGAAGCAGAAACATCAGCACCACCAGGTGAAAAGCAGCAGGAAAACAAAGCACAGCAGGAAGCCAAAACATTAGCAACGACAGTTGAACAGCCACAGCATGTACTCGCTTCAACACAACATGAAACACCACCTGGTGAAAAGCAAGAAGCAGAAACATCAGCACTACCAGGTGAAAAGCAGCAGGAAAACAAATCACAGCAGCAAGCAAAAACATCAGCAACGACAGTTGAACAGCCACAGCATGTACTCCCTCCAACAGAACATGGAGCAGTAGCACCAACCGAAGCTGAAGATGGACAAAGAATAGCAGCACCACCAGGATCAAGAGAATCAGCTTTGGAAAGACAACTTGCAGATATGCAGTTAGAACTTGCAAGACTCAGAGAGTTGCAGACAGCAAGCAAAGCACAGACAGCAATCAAAGCAGAGACAGGAAGCAACTCAGACTCAGATTTGGAGATAGTCAGTATCATCCAGCCCAAGGGCATGAAGAGGTCAGTACGTTCAATGCAACATCTTGTGAAGAATGAAGCAGTATCACCAACCACCAAGCGGTGCAAACAGGAGCTTCAAGAGAGTGGTGAAGGTGTCACCATGAAGAAAGAGTTTCCAGATAAAGAATCAGGGACAGGAAGCAATGATGTAAATCAGAAAGAGAGAGGGCAAAGAAAGCTTGCCGATGAACCTTTCATCATCAAGCTCGAGTCTCCAGAGAAAGAACCAGGGACAGGAAGCAATGATGTAAATCAGAAAGAGAGAGGGCAAAGAAAGCTTGCCGATGAACCTTTCATCATCAAGCTCGAGTCTCCAGAGAAAGAACCAGAGACTTCAAGAACGGAGCCAATTCAGGCAGAGGGAGAGGAAACAAGTTTCACCGACCTTGTTGCTTGCATCATGCTGCAAGAGAATTCTTGGCAAAGGATTGTGACTGGGAAAGAAGACACTTTGATTCGTTCTTACAATTTGAGGAATCTGCCCATGGAACTGCAAGTTCTTGTTGTGAAAGAAGGAAATGGGTGTGTATATGCAGGTAGACTTACTGTTGCATCAACCAAACCGGTGACAACGGTTTATAGCATTCCCAACCCAGATGATCGGAAAGTTTGGGCTGACAGAATCACTTCAGGAAAGACAGTGACCTCCTGGGCTGTGAGCGAAATCATTGAAATTGACAACCCAGTCAAGGTCAGGTTTCCAAATGGGAAGTACAAACCCAGGCACTTTTTTTGCAGTCGTGATCAACTTGGCCAGGGTTTCACAATAGATGTGCCAGGACCCTCTTTGTTTGAAACACCAAGTTTCTTCTTGAACCTGTTGTCGCCTGAGCGACGTCATCAGCTGGAGGGGGTTGCAAGAACTTTGCATGGGCGCACTTTACGAGTGGGCACAGCTTGTTCTGGCACAGATATTTGTGTGGTGGCCATAAAGGGTCTGATTTGCATGATGAACAAGGTGTTCAATGCCTTTAGACAGCATTCAGCTATTCATACAGCAACTTTTTTTTACTAAAAATAATATATATATACACATATATATAAATAATATATTTGCATTTATGTATATATATATATATCTATCTAGATAATATGTATCTTTTTGTTTCTTATGCTTGATACATTTATTTATACAGATATATATTTTTAGAAAGATATATTTTTCTTTGACATATCCTAACTACCTTTAATAATTCTATGAAAAAATGTTACAGAAAAGGGAGGTTCTAAGTATGGGGTTCACCAAGGGAATGGGACCATTTGGAGGATATATCATGTTTTTTAAATTTGTATATATATACACATACATATGAATCCCTTCTTGTGAAAGAGATATCAAAAACAACTTTATCTATTGAAAACGTGTCTTGTCATGTCTCATTGTCTCACTATGTATCAATATATTTATCTAAATATTTGGATAGACTCAAGTAATCCGGTGGGAAGCTCAAATGTTACAGAAAAGGGAGGTTCTAAGTATGGGGTTCACCAAGGGAATGGGACCAATTGGATGATATACCCTTTTTTGTTTTTTGGATTTATATATATATATATATTCATATATGAATCCCTTCTTGTGAAAGAGATATCAAAAACAACTTACATATNTATTGAAAGCGTGTCTTGTCATGTCTCATTGTCTCACTATGTATCATTATATATATATATTTGATAGATTCAAGTAATCAGGTGGGAAGTTCAAATGTTACAGAAAAGGGAGGTTCTAAGTATGGGGTTCACCAAGGGAATGGGACCATTTGGAGGATGTATCATTTTTGTTTGTTTTTTGAAATATATATATATATATAATTCTATATAGTATATATATATAAAATTCTAGATAGTCGTATATATATATATAAATAAAAGGATATGTATGTATATATATATATAAATATTTCAACATTTATATTTTTGATATCAACTTATTTATGTACGTCTCTATATATATTTTTTTTGAAAATATGATATATATATATATTTCAATATTTAAATGATATATATATATATATATTGGTCAAATTCTGGCCTGCAAACTCAGGTTTCCATCGACTTGCAGCATGTTTTCTCCGTGGAAATCAATGAAAAGAAGAGAGCTTACATACAAAAGGCCCACCCGAATGTTTGCCATCTCTTCGCATGCGTTTCGGTGTTCTCAAAGAAGAAAGGGTGGTGTTATACGTGTAACAAAGAGCACGCCGTGACATCATCCATGCTGGGTGTCGACATGTACCTTATCGGTCCTTCTTGCAAGGATTTGAGCACGTTGCTGTTTATATGTAAATATAAATATAAATATTTCAAGATTTGTATATATTTTTTCCATATAATATGTCCATTTGTATTTAAATTTATATATAGTTTCTACACACATATATATATATATAAGTTTAACTCTGTACATGTTTGTGTGTTTGTGTTCCAAAGGCAGTTTGTGAGCAAACGTACATATTTTAGGTAAATTTACATATATTTAGTATATATATATATATGTGTACATATATATATATATAAATATGTTTTTGATACATAATCGTTTGACACTATTCTGAGGCATGCTGAACACCAAAAGACAGTCCCATGCAGGGAGCTACGAGGTGGCTGATGAAACAGGAACCAGCAGATTTACGTATGAGCACGGATTCAAAGCTGTACATGGCCGTGGACAAGATTATATATAAAATTTTTCATTCTTTTTGTTTGGTTTTTTCATATTTTTTTGTAGTTGTATATATATATATATAGATGGTCTTTCAGAACTCATGTTCACCTGCATGGTCAGTTTCTCGCAAAACTTTGAGGTCCCCTTACTTCCTGAGGCATTGGAGACTTTGCAGCCAGTGGTGGCGATCTATGAGAATGTCGCTTCTGACGCCAACAAGACAAAATCAAAGAAAGGGAAAACGTTTCGGCCGGAGGTTGAAGTCGTAGAAGAAGATTGTGCTGCACAAGGGTACCACTTTGTTTCTAGGCTATTGCAAACATGGTGCTCATCTTCTATGTATATAAATATATATATTTACAAATTAAAAATATATATATATATTGAAAGAATATATATTTATATATGAATAATATATATATATATTCAGAATATATATATATATGTATATATTAATATACATGTGTATATACACATGCGTACTGGATCGCCACCAGCTCCATTCTGTTGCCCACGGTCAGCAACATGCTTCTTGGTCCAGTGGCCCGTTGCGGGGTGGTGTTGCGGGAATGGGCAGGGAATCACAAATCTTTGATTTTTTCTTTGGTTATATAATTTCAAATATATATATATATATACATACTTTCTTGTCAATCTGTTACAAAAGGGGAGGTTCTAAGTATGGGGTTCACCAAGGGTATGGCTGCATTTGGATGTGGTATCCTATTGACATTTTTTTGTCTTTTTTTGTTTGTTCGGATATCAAAGACCACAAAAAAACATGCGCGATAAAAAAAGCATGAAACAAACAATGCATCCCCTTGATTCAGTAACTTTAGCAATTGATCCTGACGGCTGAATGGCATCATTGTATATATATATATATATTTTTTTTGATGATGTTGATATGTTCTAAGTGTTGGAATTGCTGCAGCCCGAATATTTAGATATTTGTATTTTGCTGTATATATGTATTTTTAAATAGTGATTCATATATATATATATATATTGATACTGCCTTTCTAGGTTTTTTTATTATTTGTATATAGCATTGCTTTTTATTGAACCATCAGTGTTTTCACCCATCGGCTCTTTGAGACGTGACAAAAGAATGAAAATAGGTCATCTAGATGGACTGGTTACAAATAGATGTATTGATGTTTGATGATTTTTGCTGGCCTTGTTGCAGGCTGCATGTGCGATCGACATTTGGAGAGAAGGTGCTGACCGGGGCGTATATATATACATGTTCGTAATATATATCTGTATTTATATATATATATATGATTATTTCTCAGTGCAAGTGCATTTGATGTGTGTCAAGACAGCGTTTGTAACCCAGGGGCTAGGAATTTGACAAGATAATACAAGTATATATATATATATGTAAGTATATATATATATATACATAGAAGAGATGTTCGCCGGTACAATTTGCAAGAAAGTCAGCGCCAGAGGTTTACCATTGGTCTCATCAACTCCTGCAATTCATTGGTTTTATTTTCCAAGAGAATGTCAGGTTCTAAGTGTTGGGTGACAGACGTATGCCATCAACATCATGTGGTGCAATGCTGCAACAATTTTATCATCCACGTAATATCCTTTGGAGCTCAAGTTGAACTCAGACTGTCATAGTAAGACTCTGACATTGTATTGTATCGTTCTTCATGGCATCCTCCTCATCATCCTTCACTGATCCTGATTTGGGAGTTGTCGATGCTGATGGTTTGGGTCTGGAAAACGGAGATCCTGATGAGAGACCTGATGCTGGTGCTGCCGGGGCTACCGGTTCAGAGAACAATGCTAGCAGTTCAGGACTTATAGCTGATTGGTCATGCATGTCTACACCACCTAGTCCACGCAGCACACCACCATCAATTCGTACACCAAGCACACCCCGACGTGGTCCAAATCCGGATCAAACACCGCCAAAGTATCGCAAACCAGGAGTGTCTTTTATCACACCACCACGACTTCGCAGGATGAACCATAATATCTCTCCCATGAGCAGTAGCCAGTCAGCGGCCGGTAGTGTGGTAGCTTCACCAGTTGTGACAGCTACAGCTACAGCAGACATATCAGTATCTGTATCAGTGGCCAACAATATGGTAGCTTCACCAGGTGTGACAACTACGGTACAAGCAACGTCAGCAGTACATTCAATACCCTTTGCCCTGACAACAACAAGTGGGGTGACACTAACAAGCAGTGATGTGGCTGCAAACTATGATACGATTGCAACATCATCTCCACAATCGGTTCCATCTTCAAGCGTAGCTTCTGAAGAGTCATCAGTTCATGGTGAACAACAAGGATCAAGAGGCAGAGGCATGAAACGACCTGCAGCCAAACAAAGTGCAACACCGTGTGTCAAAGCTAAACGACCAGCTGGAAGGTGATGATTCATTTGTGCCGAATTTGATCTGGCCACATGTGCCAGTGTTTAATTCCGCCATGTATAAAACTGAATCACCAATTTGCATCCTCTTGATTCAGTAACTTTAGCAATTGATCCTGACGGCTGAATGGCATCATTGCATATTTATATATAAATATATATATTTATTTTTTTGGATGATCTTGATATGTTCTAAGTGTTGGAATTGCTGCAGCCCGATGGTTTTCACGTGCACTACGAATGCTTGACTGTCAAACACAAACGTGACGAAAAAAATGCGTGTCCGATGAATTCAGGGTTGTTATTCAACAATGTGTGTCCAAAATGATGATTCCTTATTGTCTGGCCCCTTTTTTGTATATATATATACATATAAATATTGTAATAATTTTGGATTTGGGACGGATGAGTCTTTCCTTCTAAATCCATTACTTAAAAGTATTCATTTTGATCATGTTTAGTCGAATTGAAGGGTAGACCTCAAATTCTGGCTTTGGGATTGACGAGTCTTTCCTTTTAATTCCCTTACTTAAATGTAGTCATTTTGAACAATTTTAGCTAACTTGAAAGATAAACATCAGATTCCAGATTTGGATCTGTGCTTCTTGCCTTTAACATTTCCCACTTAAACGTGATCATTTTGAAATGTTTTGGTCAATTTGAAAGACAGACCCCAACTATCAGACGTAACACGTGTGGACTGGATTTTACTGCCACCCAAGCGTAGTGTGTATATATATATATATATCCCTTACACCACTTCCACATTCACGGCAGGAAGACGTGAGCGCTGTCTTTAATTTATGAGGTGTGCTGCCGATATCTTGGGAAGGGAGCGGATGTGCCATTTTACTGTTACCATGTTCAAAGTTGTTGAAACCTCACTCTATGTATATATATATATATGTATTATCTCTATTTATATATATATATCTATAATCATAAATATACATAGAAAATTCACCATTCACCATCCCACAAAGATGACATATGGGATTTGGTGGTGCTGGATTTCTCGGTATTAATATCCACCATCAAAAAAACATATATATATATATAGGTGCAAAGATGTGTATATATATATAATAAATATATAAGTATATATATAATAGAAAAAAACATGTATATATTGCTAATAGGCAGGGAGAGATAAGGTGGCAGGCAGAGGTATATATATATATAGATATGTATCCGTTCGTTTCTGAAAGAGATATCAACACAATTTGAAAACATGGTGCAATACGTAAATGCGAACAGTTGCCATTCAGAGATCGCACCAATGTGTCAGTTCCCCTGTCCATCTGCATTCCCATTGGCTGCTCACATCTGCTCACAATGTGAGGTCCAGCAGTCCTCTTTCCTTCCATTCATCCTGGAGTTTGGGCTCCCAGTGGATTTATATATATATATATATTTGATTATATATATATATAGATTATTTATATACATATATTTATCTATATTTTTATTACATATAGATTATTTACATTTTGTGTCTATATATACAATTTCATATTCTATGAAATATATGAATATACTTATTATATATATATATATAGATATATATTTGACTTACTTGTCAAATCTGATACAAAAGGGAAGGTTCTAAGTATGCGGTTCACCAAGGGTATGGCTACATTTTTATGATGTATCCTATTGATAGTTTTTGTCACTTTTTGTTTACATATTTGGATATCAAGGGAAAGGATGGCAAACGGAGGAACGCTGAGGGATGGCAAACGGATGGTTTGAGGGAAAGATTTCTTTCTATGTGCTTTCATCTAAAATATAGTATGGTTTGACAGAAATTATTTTATGAACTATGGGGTGGATTTTCAGGGAACCACTATATATATAAACAACTTTCACAGATGAAACATAGCAGGAGATTCTGACATTTGTGTGGGACACTGCACTTAGAACAGGGTCATATGGCACTACCAACATAATGCTTTTTGACGTTATATATATATATATATTGTTATTGTTGTTGTAGTTGCTGTCTTACGTGTTGTTTCTTGTTTATATATATACAATCAACGATTGCGGTGAATGATGATGTATTTTTCAATGACCACCATGACGATGGGATGGTTTATGTTATTTATATGTGGGTTTATTCCAGACATGTTCTAAGTGTGTGCATCACCATGAAACCCTTTTCTTGCTCAAGTTGTGTTGTGGCGTAATCATTCATCTACGAATTCTGGGAAGCCATGCCATCGCTGCCAAGGGATTTGTATCGCTTTGGCAGCATCATGGAGACTGCAGTCCCGCGTTTGAAAGCCATTGAAGCAGGAGACGATGGTTATCCTACCCCAGATGAATTCAAAGGTACTTTGGCTGAGTTGGGCCCACTGCCAACCATGCGAGTGATCCTGAACCAAGACCATTTTTTCATGAGTTTCAACATCCACGGCGGTTCCTACAACAAGGTAAAAAAAATACATGCTTTGTCCACTGGATCCTTGTGGTATGCTGAGTGTATCGATGAGTGCTTCTGGTTGGAGGCAACACATGAAGTCCAGCATATGACTTTGCAGATCAAAGTCCTTGGGCAGACCCCGGAGAGCTTGACTCTAACCTTCTGCAAGATTTTGAGTGGAGAGGTTGTTCATGAGGTTACTGTGCCCAGTGACACGCCTGTTTTGTCCATTGCTGAGAATGCCGCTGACGCATACTATGAGAGGATGGTTGGGACAGACAAGGTGTACCACATCACATTTGTGAATCCAGAAAACGAGCCGGTTCACATGTATCAGAATGGCAAAAAGGTTGTGGTGAAAGACATCTGTCCACAAGAATCAATAGTTCACGGTGAACAACAAGGATCAAGATGCAGAGGCATGAAACGACCTGCAACACCCAGTGTCAAAGCCAAACGACCAGCTGGACAGTGATGATTTGTTTGTGCCAAATTTGATCTGGCCACATGTGTCAGAGTTTATTTAATTCGGCCATGTATATATAAAACTGAATCACCAATTTGCATCCTTTTGATTCAGTAACTTTAGCAATTGACCCTGACGGCTGAATGGCATCATTTGGAGGATGTTGATAGGTTCTAAGTGTTGGAAGTGCTGCAGCCCGGTGGTTTTCACGTGCACTACGAATGCTTGATTGTCAAACACAAACGTGACGAAAAAAACGTGTGTCCAATGAATTCAGGGTTGTTATTCAACAATGTGTGTCCAAAATGATGATTCCTTATTGTCTGGCCCCTTTTTTGTGTATATATATATATGATATTTTTTTTGTATATTATATATAGTTCTTTTTCTGTAGGTTCTAAGTGCTGGTCGTATATTGTATTCCTAGCCGGAGTGCACAAAACTCTGCAAATGATAAAGTGCTCACAAAAGCATACAAACACCTTATAAATAGTATCATTTTTTATATATACATATCTAATATAATACAATATTTATATCTACATATTAAACATATATATATATATATATATATTGAAAATATGTATACATTATTATGTCTATGGTTTGTTTTTTTAATGAAATTCGTAGACCTCCATAGACCTCTTTTATTGCAGGCTGAATGGGTGACCAGCAACTCATCACTTGAAGGATCGCTTGCTCAGTCGTCAGGAGCCCCAGTATTTACCATGTACAGATTTACCAGGAATTTCACAAATCTTGATTTTCTGTTGGAATGGATGTTGTAGCAGAGAGATTAGAGATTAGAGATTAGAGACTGGTAATTGTTTGCTACTGTAGGCTTCTTTGGATTCTACAGATTTCATGTTTTGTGGTGTGAGTGTGGATTGATACCTTGCAGTTAGAGTTAGGGTGCAATTGATCAGCAAGCAGTTGAAGCAATCGAATCGATGTGCTAATATTTGTCAATTGGACAATTGGATGATTGGATTGTCATCATTGGATTGGATGATTGGAGTTTCATTCCATATGGCATGCAAGCAATGCAGCTGCATGATTTATGTATATATATATATATAATGACTACATTTGGATTGGATCATCGTTGTCATTCATTGTCGTTGCTCAAAAGCCAAGTTTTTTTGGATATTTTTGGGCGTCGATTCGATTCGATCATCACTCACTCACTCACCCAACTTCTCAAAGCCATGTCAAAGCGTAGTTGGGCTGATCTACTACCACTACCATGTTTGAAAAGGCGCAAAATCAAGAACCCTTCGGCTGAACATGATGATCATGATGGTGTTGATGTTGGGGCTGGGATGGATTGGAAATATGACTATGACTATCACCACCACTGGCACCGCCACAACAGTTCCCATTCATGGACCTGGGAGAACTATGATCACTCCTCTTCATGGACCAGTACACGGATCCATGGAACACATGAGGAAGACTTCAGTGAGGAATACGAGTCATTTCATGAATGGTGGTCCCGCGTGAGTGCAAACACATGGGATGGCAGCCCATGGTGGGATGCTGATGATGCACCCGGTTGGTCCTACCAGGCTAATATTGGCTGGCTCTACTTCCGCAATGATGGTCTTTGCTGGCAGTACGTTACTGGGGATTCAACCTATGCCCACGGAAATGGCTATGGATTCGGTCAATGGCATCTGGTGGATCCTTCTTTGCCTTCTGAGTCTCTAGATGCTGAATCGACTGCCACTGCCGCTGCCGCTGTGGAGATTGAAATCTCACCAGCACCAAGTGATGATGATGCTACTGAAATCGCATAGCTCTTTTTTCCTCCTTCCATGCTTCATAGCATGCCTGGAATCAGTATTGTACAGTACACATGCAGCATTCTTACTGAGTAAGTAGTTGTTGCATCGGAATTGGAGTCAAACCTGGTAAGGCCTCGGGCCTCGGCCCCAACAATAATAATTTATATAGACTTGACTTGACTTGGGTTAGAATTTTATTTTATATATATATATACTTGTATTTCAATTGTTACTGAGGACTTCTAACCATGTGATTCCTTTTTTTTGGACTCACTGCCAGGCCATGACTGTCATGACATGGCTGAGCCATAAAAAAATGTGGCGAAATTCGTAGCAGTTAGCTAGCAGCTGCATCAGTACTATGTGCCCAGTCCAGACTACTTGGATCGCAGAAATCCAGAGTATAAATGTAAGTGCGTTTCTTTACCATGCATTGCATTCATTTGCAATGGATTATGACTTGGCAGTGAACTGCAATTGTACTTGTATCATTACCATTTTAGTATGACTGAAGAGCATTGCATTCATTTGCTATGGATGATGGATTGGCAGTGAATCGTAATTGTACTGTTACCATTTGAGTATGATTGAAGCAATGCAATGGAATCAAAATGTCATTTGAGTCTTGTGTATATATATATATAGACATGTATCCGTTCGTTTCTGAAAGAGATATCAAACAAAATTTGAAAGCATGGTGCAATACGTAAATGCGAACAGTTGCCATTCAGAGATCGCACCAATGTGTCAGTTCCCCTGTCCATCTGCATTCCCATTGGCTGCTCACATCTGCTCACAATGTGAGGTCCAGCAGTCCTCTTTCCTTCCATTCATCCTGGAGTTTGGGCTCCCAGTGGATTTATATATATATATATTTGATTATATATATATATATATAGATTACATATATATATATATATTTATCTATATTTTTATTACATATAGATTATTTACATTATATGTCTATATATCTAATTTCATACTATATGAAATATATGAATATATTGATTTTAAATATATATATATATATATTCGACTTACTTGTCAAATCTGATACAAAAGGGAAGGTTCTAAGTATGCGGTTCACCAAGGGTATGGCTACATTTTTATGATGTATCCTATTGATAGTTTTTGTCACTTTTTGTTTACATATTTGGATATCAACATGTATATATATATATATATAAACCTTTAGTGACTTGGAACGCTGAGGGATGGCAAACGGATGGTTTGAGGGAAAGATTTCTAAGTCTATGACCCATAATCTTGTTTACAGTATATATATATATATAAAATAGATGGGTGAAAAGTCCACCACTTTGTTTTTTAGGGTGGTTTCATTTGAGCAATGCAAAAAGGGCCTCTGGTTGTTGAAGGTATATGAGGGGGGATGAAAATTTATCCAGTGATGTGGTGATGATTTCATAAACCATCATAAGGATCCATATTATATATATTTATAAACAAGCAGTATTTAATGGAAAGTATCCGACATTTCTTCTCACAATGATGTTTTTTCGTTCCGTTACACATGCCAAACCACCACCCAGCCATCCCAATGAGTCACGCGAGTTGACCCCCCCGAAAGCCCAACGGTGCGGGGGCAGCTGAGGCGGGATTGAATGGCATGCTTTATGGCACGGTCCTTCCCAATCTTTGTTCATGGAGGCGCACGCGGAGAGAGGATGAGTTTGGGAAAGATTGAGCGGGATTTGTTTTTTGTATATAGTGGTGCATATTATATAGAAGGATGCTTTGGAAAGTATGTATATATATATATATTGAATTATTTATTTATATAGATTAGATATATGGGAGGTTCTAAGTATGCGGTTCACCAAGGGTATGGCTACATTTTTGTGATGTATCCTATTGATAGTTTTTGTCATTTTTTGTTTACATATTTGGATATCAAAAGCCACGAAAACATGCTTTTAAATTTATGTATATATATATATAGTAAGTTTTAAATGAACTAATCATCTGTCCTAAATCC
The DNA here is from genome assembly GCA_000507305.1 of Breviolum minutum Mf 1.05b.01. Taxonomy (NCBI): domain Eukaryota; class Dinophyceae; order Suessiales; family Symbiodiniaceae; genus Breviolum; species Breviolum minutum. The sequence continues at coordinate 40 of DF240690.1, read as the reverse complement.
AGAATTCAAGATCTACCTTGCAATATTGCCAAAAACTGAT